>JACXGK010000077.1:0-92639 GCA_016801125.1 Novumbra hubbsi
ACATTTGAACATGCATATGTGTAATGACAAGATACAAACATTTGAACATGCATATGTGTAATGACAAGATACAAACATTTGAACATGCATATGTGTAATGACAAGATACAAACATTTGAACATGCATATGTGTAATGACAAGATACAAACATTTGAACATGCATATGTGTAATGACAAGATACAAACATTTGAACATGCTTATATGTAATGACAAGATACAAACATTTGAACATGCATATGTGTAATGACAAGATACAAACATTTGAACATGCATATATGTAATGACAAGATACAAACATTTGAACATGCATATGTGTAATGACAAGATACAAACATTTGAACATGCATATATGTAATGACAAGATACAAACATTTGAACATGCATATATGTAATGACAAGATACAAACATTTGAACATGCATATATGTAATGACAAGATACAAACATTTGAACATGCATATATGTAATGACAAGATACAAACATTTGAACATGCATATATGTAATGACAAGATACAAACATTTGACATCACTCTTGCATTATTGTACTCTTGCTTCAATTATCTGGTCTATTGTCAGTTATTTTCAGATTTCAAAGGAACATTCAGTGCAGATATTATTAGCAATGAGTATCTATTGGTGCCCATTGCAGTTGGAGGAGCGTCTTCTTGAGCTGCAGGAGGTAGAGAATCGGGTGCAGGAGGTCTGGGAGGAGAGGAGAGTGTTGTACCAGGAGGAACAGGAGATCCTACAGCTGCAGAGGGAACTGGAGCAGGCAGAGCACTGGCTTAGTACCTACGAAGCCACTCTAAAGGCAGAGGAGTATGGGGTGAGCTCAAATGTTTTAGCCAAGTTGAAAGCAAGCCCTACCAAGCCGGCTAACATGTGGCCTTTCATGGCCTTTCAATGAAACGTCTTCTTGGTTTTAGTGCTATGTATTTTCTTTTCAAAGTAGAAGTTGACTTGGCCTGTTAAATATACTCAGTGATGTTTTCCATTTCCAGCACTCTGTGTCAGATGTTCTAGAGTTGATGAAGAAACAGGAGGACTTGGAGGCTATGATTCAAGCCCAGAGTAACAGGTTCAAAACCTTAAAGAAGAAGAAAACACAGGTGAGATAAAAACTCTGCTCTTCTAACAGATCACAACTTTCTAGGTGGCTGATGCTGTTTAACCATATTACTTTTGGTTACTTTTCTCAACAAAGTCAATATAAAAGACTGGTTCATGAATGTATTTCATTACACTCAAGCTGTTATAAATGCCATTTTTCATTTTATATTTCTATATGTTTATGTTGAGAGCAGAGATTACAAGACACTCATCAAGATGACGGTGACAGCAGCTCTAGGACAAAGCTTTCCAGGGTGACCTCCCTAAAGAGGAAACCCTCTGACCCTAAGGTACCCCGACCGGCCACCACTAAACCTCCAAAACCCCCAAAGCCATTCTCCATAAATGGCAAACGATCAGATCCATCTCCACTCATCTCTGGAAGCCCCCCCGCGAACCCGTCATCTAGGCTCTTAACCATCCAGAGCCCCGTCTCTGTGGCCACCCTGGCCCCCTCTAGTTCCACACGTTTTGCCCCGCCGGTCAAGCCGCCACCGTCCCCTTCATCCACTCCCGATGTAGAGAACAGAATCACCCCTCACTATAGACCTTTTAGATTGTCAGCTACAAAAGAAGAGTTGACTCCCACATTGCCAGTCGCCCCCATACCAAGGCTTTCCTTCAGAGAGAGGACGTCAACCAAGCCTGAGGTGCTGGCTGCAGAATCACCAGTAAGGTCTCCATCGCAGACCTTACCTGCCTCCCTGGTACCTCCCCTGACCTCCTATGTGTCGGCCCAATCCCCAAGTGAGTCGGTACCTGTCCCCTCTGATCCTTCTGAGGAAGAACCTTCCGAAACCTCTGAAGTTCCTCCACACTCTAGGGAGGACCCCCCCCACTCCTCCCCTCTGCTCCTGGACCAAAGGGAGCATGAAGACCTTGCAGTGGAGTCGGCTACGCTGTCAGTCTCAACACCTGATGTGAGAGCAGATCATCGGCTAACTGCCAGCCTTCAGAGATTGAGCAGCTAGCACGTTTCTTTCTTTTAAACAACGTCTGCTGTTTTTCATCTTGATACCTGTGTTTACATTTTTGTAGGTTCTAGGTCAAATCTCTGTCACAATGGATGGGAAGTTGGAGATCAAAGTGAAACAAGGTGGAAATAAAGTGAGACCCTGTTTTAATACCCTAGTGTAGGGAACTGTAACACACTGTTGACCCTAGGTCATGTTCAATGTTTTAGTGACAAAATCATAGTTATGGTCAACTTGGTGAATATCCAAAACTGTTTTGGTGTGCAGGGTGTGGAGACCTGGGATTCTGTTTATGCAGTGCTGGAGGGGGACACCCTCAAACTGTTCAAAGACAAGCATGCTGCTACAGAGGTACTCAGACACTTATTAATTCACTCTATATGACTATAAAAGACTTCCCTTCACTGGTCCTTGTTGAGAATACAATGCCTTTTGGGAGAACAGTATACCTGCTATTTCTTTACAGAGGTCTTCCCGGTGGCCACCCATCAGTATGGTTGGATCGGTATGTAAAGAGAACCTATACTACAGAAGAAAGGACCATACCTTCAAATTAACGTAAGCCAAATTAACATATTACTGAAAGAGAATCAATTCTTGGTGTGGCAAAACTAGCCATTGTGTTCTTGTACTGTGGCATACATTCCATGTTAGAGGTTTGAGGACCTGGTGAAAAAGAACAAGGAAGCTGATGTTCCTCAGACAGAAAGTGACTGTACGTGACTGAAATACTTTTTTACTGTGGTCCAATTTAGTCTGGAGGATGGCAGTCAGTACCTGTTTGCTGCCTCAAGTCAGGAGCAGAAGCTGAAATGGGTGGAGGAACTTCAGAACTGCGCCAAGTCTGGAATCTCTTCTGACTCTGAGGATTCTAGGTAAGAACTCTTTCAAATTAAGGCAATTTCTTAAAATGTTTTAAGTTCTTAAAAAAACTAGATAGTAAATACAAATTACAAAATGACGTCTGGGTTTCTAGCACTAAAATGTTAACATGTGGAAACTGCCAAGGAAACTAAACCATAGCATAAATTGCTTATAATGGTTGTTTTACAGGGTAAGAAGAGTAATTCTTTTTTCAGACTTATGGACTGTGGCGCTTTGGATCCACTTTATTCACAGCATAGTTGCATGTGTAAAGCTCACTATGGCTTTTCAGATGCTGGCTCTAAACGTTTTCTGGAGATGGTTTCAAACCACCACAGTACCGGTATTTCCATAGTCTATAAAGAAATGCTGTGTATGAAACTGGACTAATGTCCATCACTAGGCAACCAGAACTGTCAGTGAAATATTTTCAAACTGCATTAGCACAGCCTACCTGTCTGCTGCCTGGGTACAGACCACTCTCTCTTAGAGAGGTGCATTAAGGTGTATTTAAACCACGATTGAACTACCTGTTTCGTAGCGATAAAAGGCATCTTGCTACTGTACCATTTTACAACAGAATAAAAACAGCCCATAGAACGTACATCTGCAACATTCATAGTTGTCAGGGAAACAATATTAAACATTCTATGCTGTCGAAATGTTCTCTTGTCTGAAACGATACTGTTGCTTCTGAAGCCCCACTTGCCTGAAAGGTTGCAAGTTCAAGCTATTCAAATGTTACTCTAGTCGTATTGTATTTTAGAAAACATTATACTTCTGTACTTTGTGTAAACCATTTCATACCCATCTTAACAGTACCTTTAGTTAACCAAATAAAGCTCTTGTTTTTGAAATTATATTGTCAACCTAAAATTAAGTGAACACAGTTTCCTGATATTTAAATAACACCCCAATTCCAATTTTGTTCAGAAACTTCTCAAAGGACCAAGTAGATCACCAGAACTCAGAACAGGTGGACCTGAACTATGCCCCCGAGAACACTCACGGCTCCAGAGAAAGTGTTGTTTCCAATGAAAGTTGCGAGAGCGTAAGGGGGCCACCGCCAAAACCCCCCCATACCTACTATGACAAGCACCACTACTCTGCAGACGGGGGAAACAACAACCTGGGTAAGAATGTAAACATTTATTTCCTTTGACTTTCTTTTTGCGTTAGCCCAATGCTTGTGAATAACAATGTGCCGGTTATAGCATAATAATGTGCTGCCTTCTTCAAGGGAATTTAATAACCCAGGATCTAAGTTCCCTTCAGAAGAGCACTTCCCTCACCAGCCCTCCTCCTCATCCTCCACAAAGCTTAACTGACACTGGGACCAAAGACAAGACCAAGAACAAGAGTGTCTTCAAGAAACTCTTTGGAAAGTGATTTGGGCTATTTCCTGTGTTTTTAGAGTGGACTCATCAGAACAATGGATATCTTTAAGTGAACTTTCTGTGGTAAACCATTCACACTGGTTTATCATATGTTAACAACAACTGATATACATGCAGCCTGTGATTATTGCTCATTTATGCTAGTGCCTATTTAAAAAAAATATATATTGTTATTATTGTTAGAATCACATTTATTTGGTCTAATTCATTTTACACAATATTTCAATCATTAGTAATTTTCAGAGTAGCAGTTTAAATTGAATTAATGCTAATGCTAAATGTGTAGTACTATGTAGTATAACTCAACTATGTGTATAATATTCTAGATTAAAAGCTGCCATTTTTAACAGTACAGAAAAAGATGATACGAACTGTATTCTTATCTCAGACTATTTTTAGTCAGTCACACGAAATGAGAGCTTTTCCGAAGACCTAGTAATTTTTTATTTCATTTTTTTATTAATAATTTATTCACAATTCGATTAAAATCTAATTAAAAAAAACAATCCTTCATAATGTATGCAATAAAAGTAATTAATGTTTTGGTTTTTAACGAAAACTCTAATAAATATCTTATTAAATTTGAGCATGACATATCTAATTTAAGTCTGCATTCAGATATAATTAAGGGAAAACATTTTGTTTCAGCAAATATTCCACATATATTTGTATATACTTTTAGCCGGGTCTTTTGTATTTCATTTTTGATTTGAGCATCTGATTGCACAAAGTGTTTTGCGGGTTCTATAAAAACTATATAGGCTACTTTTCGTTTTAGCTGGACAACATACAACAGGCCTTCAAGTGTCAGAAAACCTGTCATAACTGACGGATCAGCATCTTCAACACTAGGCCTTGGATAGCCTTGAAAACATTCCACCCTTTCTTCTCTCCATGCAATAAGCCAAAGTTAATTTTAAACGACAATTGTCAAAAAGTTGAATTAAAGCTAAACCGATTGGTACCCAGACTTTGCTTTCTTGAATCCGCAACATTTGCAACCGCACGATGGCGTCAGAGACAATGAAAGCAACAAACCAAAGTCTGGCTACTGTATTCCTCAAGTCAATTAATTGCAGTCCAAAAGTACATTTTAGATATTGTCGTTGATTTAGAATAATGCGCCTTGATTATTTGCGTTTTGCATTTTGTTTTCATTACTGCTGCTCGTATTACAGAATGGGGAGGTTTGGGCAAATTGATAGTTACTTTATTTAATGTGCAATTATATTTCAGGTCATTCGTTCGTTTAACCATTTTGACGTGAAAAGCTTGTGGCAAAAGGTGTGGGTAAATAACCGGAATAGGAGGATTTAATTAATGGACTTTCTCACAATTATCAGAATGTAGACGTTTGTATAGAAGTATTTATCACTCAATCAAAAGTATTTATTAATTACATAAGCAGTTGAACAAAGTGATTTTTACAAAACACCCAGCCTGAAACCCCAAGGTGCACCGAACAACAGTTTAAAAGCAAGATAATTTCATCTGATTATTTCTGTGCTAAAGTTGGTTTAGAAATTGTATTTATTTGTGAAATAAATGTTTAGCTTAAGGTTTTCCAGTAAGAGGCTAATTGTTATCAAAGGCCGAAAATAAATCGAACAACCCATTAATTATTACTGTATGTTAGCATTTAAATTAACAAAAAACTATTTCATTTAAACGAATACAAACAAACATGTTTAACCATTTGAGTACTAATAAACGCTTAATCCTTCACATAGCCTACCATTTATAAGGTCCAATGATATACAAAGCAATTGTCCTGCCTCGCGACATCGTGGCAACGCGGTCGTTTGATTATTGCCTCTACAAATGTTGGTGAATATTAAAGGCATATCACGGAATAAAGGGCTACTTTAATTCCCAATATTTCTTGTTTTACCAAATGAAATAAGAAAACGCCTTGCTTGTAAAACATGTTCTAACCATATTACGTTTTGAAGGCCCAACCCGAAGTGTGATGTTTCGATACGTTGTTTATTCTGCTCGCACTCCCTAGTTGTTATTCTGATCACGCGCCTCCCAAAACTGCTGCAGCAGATTGAATGATTCAAAGATTCAACATTTTTAGCATAGGTGATTAAAATCGTTCAAATATAAAAACATTTTACATCAGAAACATTTATTTTAAACTTTAGCCTACTACATGACGAGGTTGTAAAACCGGAAAAAAATTATCAAGTGTTGATTTGTTTTTAATTAAATAAATTGACCTATAGCCTACAAAATAGTAAAATAAAACTCTAGTGTTAAGACATTTGGCTTCCAATCTGAAAATACTTATTTCTGATGTTTTAATTTGTTGAAGAAGAAATATTCCAATAAGCTTGTGTAACTAAATTCCAATGATTTGACAATATTGTCATAATATAGCCAACTGTTAGCTAAAGATTTAAATATATATATATGTATATTTGCAGCACTGAACATTGGGCTATATTTAAAAAAATATAAAGACCAAAATACTTTACGATTCCTACAGTCTTGGAATCATGTGCTGCAGCTGCAAGGACAGAGGGGTTTCCTTGGCAACTGCAGACTGTTTCTTACAACACCTTGCTTTTAGCTATAGGCAATGAATTATTTCGTTATTCTATGGTTTCAGCAAGGACCAAGTTTTATCTCATTATAAAATGTATGTTACAGTAGAAATGTATTCAATCGCAGGAACGCCAGATTTCATTCAGATAAACACCATAAATCTAGGGCCAATTAAAATGTAATCAGGCCCCAAGAAATAAATCCGTGGTCAGACCAATTTCAGACATTGATAGGCCCCTCCTCGTATAATAGATTATTAAAGATTATTAATAACCAAATGTATTAATCTAAGTATATTAATCAATATCAACTGTTTGCTGCCGTAAATGTGGTAAACAACATATATTTTACATCTATAAAGACCTTTCTAAATTAGGCTTTGTCAGAAAATTAATTAAACACTGTCACATGCAGACAATTGTTTATTTTTGCGTTTTATTTAGAGCCCCATCAAACTTATTTTTATTTAATTAAAATCCCTGTCCCCCTGCAATAGACTTCGCAATCCAACAGGCCTTTCTTCTCTAGGCTCTAGACTTCCACTAGGGGGCTCCCTGCTCTCACAGATATTCCCCAGTATCCATGAGTTTTATAACAGAGATTTGCTGTCTGTCTGCTTGCCTATCATCTTATTTCCACACAACACTATTTGTGGACTAAAGTGAATAATAACTGTTTTTACATAAACGGCGTGTTTATAAACATTGCGTTGTAGCCTACGTATTGAGCAGCCCTGTCATTCTATTTAAACAAATCCATGCCTAAACTACATACCTTACCACAATTTTGCTAGTAGGCTGTTTGTAAACCTGCGAGATTAAATTGTAAACATTTTAAGGTTAGCATGTTTAAAATATGTTTTTTTACATTGTTCAACATGTAAATTTATTTTTGGTGTGGCTGAAACGTATTATATTATTCGTTTTGATTATATTCATTCACTGTGGAATTATTTGTTTTAGTAAAAATAACGTGTTTTAGATTTTAATATTTTAGTATGCAATAATTGCCACATATTGCACGTTACTTCGGTATTTATCTTCAATACAGATTTCCTGTGCATGTGCATGGATTCTTCTAATAATCTTATAGTTATCACCATATGATCCGGACTTCTATTCATCCCTTTCAGATGCACCCCCAAGAGTCATGGTCATTATCATCCATGGCTGCAGTTGCATGCAGCTTCTCCAGTGCTAAACCCCATGTATAGTAAAACAAACACACATACACCTAGTAACATAACGCACAAAAACTATTGGGAAGCAGTTTACCGCAGTACCGTCCATCCTACATTCCACATATATATCAAATGCATATCTTACATTTTAATATATTTCAAGTAGCATATATGTTGTTACAACTGGCATAGTTCTAGTCATATAACTAATACATAGTAGATACATTTATTGGCAACATTGCGACTTTATTTGTGAGCACAAAAACGTTTTATGTAGCGGGGATAATACCCCTCCAAAAACTTTAGAACGCCGCGGTGTTCATAACCTTGTTTATTTACACGCGCTGTTTTCAACAGCTGAAAGAAAGCGTTGTCAACCAGTCCATTCCGTTTAAATGACGCGATAAGGCTGCTCCAGGGTATCACATTCTCCGTACTACAGCTATAGATTATGGGAAAGTTAATCATCAACACCAAGAGAATGCATGCAAAAAATACTGCTGTTGCTGATTCGCATAGAACGTGGACCTTTCTTACATTTTGCAAACCTGAAATTAAATTTCAGAACTATAAATTGTAGCGCTTGATAATAATATGCAGTCTACCATAAGAACCAATAGAACGCTAATTGTTGAAATGTAACTGAACATTTCTGAACATTTCAAATAATAACAATAAACCTTGTCTAAGAATGTATATTGTTGGCCTGACAAAGTTTTCTCCAATCAAAAATTGGACAAAATAAATTGACATTGCAAACTTATCCCATTATTATTATTTATAATAAATGGGCTATTTTTGAGGTTACTATTAATGTTGTAATGATAGCAGCCAAAAGTAGTCGTCTCAACACAAGTCAGAGGTAACAATTTGCCACCGGAATGTCTTGACTCATCAGTGACTAATCACAAGTCAACATATTGGATATCACAACAACATAATGAAAGTAAAAAAGGTGATGATTGTTTTTGTTTTGTGATGGTGAATGTTTCATTATGTTTATATAGGCCAACTATGACTGTTATACAACTCGGTGTTTTGAGATATCTTTATCTAATCTTTATTTTAACATGTATTAAAACACATGATGTTGTCTTGACATTTCTAACGAATGCCACTAATATTTACATGAATGTACTTCAACAGTAGGTTGGGCCAAAAAAAGTAACCTTCTGGGAATTCACGAGGCTCTTGGTTTGTCTCGCTCTTCTCCACTACTTCATCGTGCGCTCGTGTGTTCTCTGCTTCTCTCTCTCTCCCTCTCTCTGTGCGTGTGTGTGTCGCTTATCCTGTCAAACATCAATGATATTACCTAAACACACAAACACAAATACACGCTATATACAAGCTGCCTGATCTGGAGCTACAGCAGAGCCATTTATGATGTCAATTTAACAACAACATTTAAAATAAATATATTCGAATTTTATATTTTCTAGCTCAATGGTGGTTGTCGTCCATGGAGGATGACTAATGAAAATTGACTCGAAGGCGCATCGCTTGTTTCCTTGAGCATATATATATACTACATGTATATCTTAGAACTCACATATTTGTAAGATTTAAACGATTACGCCTCGAGAGCTCTGCTATCAATACATTTTCATTATAACTGAGATTCATTTGTCTAAACAAATACATGGCAAATTAAAACTTAACGGTAAACCGATAACTGAATTTTAGCTTGTATGTGAACTTTGTTATACGGTTTGGGGATTATGACACAATTATGATCATTAATGATCATTATGATCATTAACAATTACTCCAGCTATATAATGTAGGTAATGAAGACCATGACTAAGCTACTAGGCCTACAACTAATACTACTACTACTGCGACTACTACTAGAAAATAGTAGACCATGATCCTACAACTGCAAAGCTAATAATAGCCTAGAAAACCAATACTACTAAATACATCTTGTGATTTTTAGAATGCTGCATTATATGAAATGAAATATTCATAAATGGGTAACTTCTCAAATCGGTAACTCCAAACCATTACGCACGAGCGCATGATGGAGAGCTCAGTAGCGGACGGCCGGGGCTTGGACATATTTGAACTGTAAAAAGATGGAGGGGAAACAAACACCATTAAAAATGTATGAGGTATGCTAAAATCTTTAAATACGGACTGAACATTATATTAGATTTACGATTAGGAATATGCCGTTTTGCTATCTGGTGATAATTCCCCCTTTGGAAGAAAAACGTCACATTAATGTACATCCTTCTATTTATTAACATTGGATATCTAGTATCTACATTTAAATAGCAGGCTACTTATGCTTGAGACATAAAGTAGTACCTCTCCTCGGCCGTAACACTTCTGTGTCCCTCTTATTTCCAACGAAATGTAAACAAACTTTAAAAATACACAGATATGTTGAATCAGCAATCTGGAAAAACCAAGAGCGGTGAAATGGATTAAGGTGATGTGGTCTATTTTCTTGCCACAATTTTGGTCCGAGAAAGAAACCTTTTGTTGATGGGGATGAGCCCATTCTGTGTTGCTTTGGTGGACGTGTGTATCCTTGCGCACTTCAGCAACTGCTAGGAACTGCTTTGTGATTGGCTGGAAGGAGGGAGGACGCGTTAATACTTATGGTGCTGTGGTTGGCTGTAGTCTGTAAAGGTTCAACCAATTTTTTTTACAGCTTAGTGTCTGTGGCTCCGTAATTAATTGTAGCTATCTGTCTCCTATCGATGTGTTGTAAAGAACATGAAATAGTTGTTTTTTTATTAACAGAGTTGTCGGCGTAAAAGATTGAGACCCAACTGTGCTGCTTGTTGCCATTTTACCTTGCGTGTGATGTTGGATATGGGAGAACGGAAAGAAGTGAAAATGATTCCTAAATCATCGTTCAGTATAAACAGTCTGGTGCCTGAAGCCGTCCAAAGTGACAACCACCACAGAACCATCCCCGAGGAAGAGGAGAAGATTCCTTTACCTACCCTTGTTCAGGACGCAAAGTCGGACAACATTTGCGCAAAAAATGACAATTCCTCCAATGAAACGACTTGCACGGACGAGAAGGAAAAACAGGAAGAGAAGAAGGATAGCAAAGAGGGGGAGAGTGGTGGGAAAGACGGTGAAAAGAAAAACGGCAAGTACGAGAAACCACCATTCAGTTACAATGCTTTAATTATGATGGCTATTCGGCAGAGTCCGGAGAAACGACTAACTCTGAACGGTATTTACGAGTTCATTATGAAGAATTTCCCCTATTACCGGGAGAACAAACAGGGCTGGCAGAATTCCATCAGGCATAACCTCAGCCTAAACAAATGTTTTGTTAAAGTCCCGAGGCACTACGATGACCCGGGTAAGGGGAACTACTGGATGCTTGACCCCTCGAGTGATGATGTGTTTATTGGTGGGACTACCGGCAAACTTCGCAGGAGATCGACCACATCCAGGGCAAAGTTGGCTTTTAAGCGGGGTGCTCGTCTTACTTCTACTGGGTTGACCTTTATGGATAGAGCCGGCTCACTATATTGGCCAATGTCACCGTTTCTTTCGCTTCACCATCCCAGGGCCAGCAGCGCATTGAGCTACAATGGAACATCATCTGCTTACCCTAGTCATCCTATGTCCTACGGTACAATGTTGACTCAAAACAGTTTGGGAAACAATCATTCTTTCCCTTCTTCCAATGGCCTGAGTGTTGACAGACTTGTGAATGGAGACATTCCATATGCCACTCATCACCTAACCGCGGCGGCGTTGGCGGCCTCTGTGCCATGTGGTCTATCGGTGCCCTGCTCCGGGACTTATTCTTTAAACCCATGTTCATCCATAAACCTCCTTGCAGGACAGACAAGTTACTTTTTCCCTCATGTCCCCCATCCATCCATGACCTCCCAGAGCAGCACTTCGATGGCAGCCCGCGCTGCCTCCTCCTCCTCGTCCCCCCAGACGCCCTCGTCTCTTCCCTGTGAGTCTTTAAGGCCCTCTCTACCAAGTTTCTCTTCAGGACTTTCTGGAGGACTTTCTGATTACTTCACACACCAAACTCCAGGGTCAACTTCAAATCCACTTATACACTAACAAAACATCCCACAGGAGCAAGACTGTAAGTGAACATTTTACACCCATTTACATTGTAAAATATATAAAGAAAAGAGAAACTAAACAAAGACAAAACAAAATGAAAGCAGCCCGAACTGAAGTCCAGGCATTTTTTTAATTAATATTCTGCATTTATTTCTATGTACATATGTCAAGTGTCGGGGAGTTGTTTATTATTCCACTGTCAGCAACGTGCAATGTGATAAGAAAAAAACGAAGAGAAACGTAGGTTTTGGACTGAGAGGTATATAGCCTGCCTTAGAATGTGTATTTAAATAGTGTTTGCAGATTTGCCTAATTTTAATATTAAGAATATCTAATACCATCACATCAGCCACCAGTCTCCATGTTTGGAGTATTATCATGTTTCATGAGTGCGCTGGTGGAATATGATTTTTGCAACAAACAAAAAACACTAATTTTAATTTCTTTCTTTTTCAAATAAATGTGTTTAAAATGCAGAATACCATACCAATCCATGGCTCTTTGTTATTTTGTCCTCTCCCATAATGAGCAAATTAGTATACATTATACTGACATTCATTCATATATTATATTTTCACAATACTGTTTTACTTTATAGACCAAAGAATGGGTTTAGAAAAAATACTACAAAATGTCAGTATTCAGCACCATAAGACAGAACAGATTCAGATGGGGACAAAATGATTGAATGCCTTTAGCTTGTGTTGTGCATATTTTACTGTATGTGGTCACCACCAGGTCACATTCTTTTTGTAATTAGTGAAATGTCAATACCTATTATAGGTTAACTTTGCGAACGTGTAACCCGTGTTGAGCAAATGCCTCATAAAATATGGAGTGATTGTTTATGTCGTCTTTTAAATTTCATGGTTGTGATATTGTGGTCTTATTCCCGTGTTTGTCGCTAAAAATGTTAATCGAACAAAATAAAATAATAGGTTACGTTCATATCTTATGAAAACTTTTGTCTTTTTTGCCTTTCCTATTACAGTAGATGTACGTTTCGGTTATGTTGCAAATGGTTTTGATTTGGACCGCTATGCAGGGCAACACTATGCGGGCATGACCTAGGCCTTGGCCTTCAGCTGTGAAAGGCCTCCTCGGTTCATCGTTTGGCTTTGACAACCAAAAGCCAAACAAAAGTTGTACCTTACTTTGTGTTCCATATTTTGATTACTTGGTACTTACGATGTGTTAGTTAAAAACAAACCAGGCATGCTCATGTTAAACAAACTATAAACACACGCTAGCAGTCGTGTTGCAAATTGACGCGTAAAAGTTGACACGCAGTGCTAGTAGAGACCTAATCATGGTCTCGTGCAGGCTGCTTAAGGGGTTTTATTTCGGTCTGTTCGCTTTTAGCACTTAATAACTTTACCGCTGCTATTTGTACCTATAATATTCCCCCAAACCCCTTCATATCTTATATTAGATTCTTATTGATTGATTTACTTCTTACTATTTACTATTTACTATTGAAACGTGACTTGTGTTGTGCAGACTAGGTCGTGCATGTGTAACTAACGTTTGGTTTTAATAGTACTTAAAATAAATAATTGCAATTAATATCTACAAAAACTGTATTGCGTTTCAAATATTAGTCTACTTCCTGGTCATCATTATTGTTTTTTTATTTTACACAAATGACATTAGGGCCTAATACACATTAAACACAAAAGGAGAGTATAACTTTCAACACTGTGCGGTCAGTAATTTGTTCATTTCCTAAAGAGGCATCGTGTTAAATGAGTCTAACTGTAACGCAATAACCTTACTGCTTTTCACAATGGTCTAGTGCAACTCAATATCTCCTCGCTAGATGTTATCGTCCAAAAGTTAAATGGGGTGACCACTAAAAAGACAAAGACTGAATGCAGAAGGGTTAAACCTTGAAGAAATATTCTTCTTAAACCATGGGAATATACATTATCCTACGAACTCATAGAAATAATGTGTAATTTCAAGTCGAAAATGTTGTTTTTAAAACTATCATGGAAGGTAATACATAGGTCAACATTTATTTGATATTACATAGAAGATGGACTTTGTTAACTTGTTTTTACTTAAAATATAGGCAACGCCTATATTCCTCAGAATGCATCGGGCTATTTTTATGCTTATTTTCATAATTATTATTATTTATGGTTTTAATATATTTTACGTCACCTGTTATTAGTCTCAATATTTCTTTTAAAATATATAATTATTATTATAGCCCTGCAGTTGAGAAGATAGACATTTATGTGCCTACGGAAAAAATAGCCCCGAATGAATGTGCTACCGAACTGAGACTCATACCAAAAATGCAGAGTAAATGTACAGTAGGCTGTTTGTTTATACTTTATTATTAGTTATTAGCAAGCATTTTGCCTTCAGTGTTCCTCCTGAATTTCAGCCACAGCAATTAGCAATCAATATACCTGAACCACGAACCACAGAGAACTCCTATTTAGAACAAAGCATCCACTGAAGGATTGCGTGACAAGCTCTGGTCTTTAGGACTGGGTAGCTTTACACATGACATGGATGATGTAACGACTAATCGAGGCGGAAATATATAGACTATACGCTACTGTCTGTCAGCAAAATTGTAGCTATTTTAAACCTATAGGCCTAACTAGTTAAAGGTTAAACACATATAGGTGACTCGTGATGTGGGCCTCATTGCCGGTGTCCTAATTTAAACAGATATTTGGCTAAGGGCGTGGTGGTTGTACCTCATTGCCATAACCGAGCGAATTGAGGAAATCCTCCTGCTTACATGTATTCTCCCCATGCTATTGTTCAGTCCAGACACAGGCTACTGAAGGGCCCTAGGCCGATTACAAACCGTATCACCACTAGCAGTAACACAATAGGACATACTGAGACAAAAACGGAACTTTTCGACCGTATGTTAGGTCCCATACACATGTTCAAATGTCATCTCAATACGAATTACCAATTTGTTGTGGGTTTTTTAATTACCGAGAAACTACTGACTCTAACATGACATTCAGTCACAAAAGGATAACTCACAAAGCACTTTAAAACACGTTTACGAAGAATTATTATATTATTTATTCTCAATGTCTGGTTTCCAATAAGACGCAGTATGCCCTAAATCCTCATTTCTTGCACAGAGACTTGATCATAACCTGCTTTAGTATAGCCTACACACAGAGAGAAACAAGGCTTCGAATGAGAAATGAGGCTTCTCGCGCGTGGGTTAAACAGACTTAAATCTGACCACAAACACTAACATTTTCAACAAAAACACTACAACCGTCGGTAAGCCAATGATGCAGCAACATTAATACTAATAATATGCCTAATATCCTGATAATAATAATAAGGAATTAAAACCAACGTTTGCGATGTGACGGAATATCCTACATGTTTGAAGCATATGCTTACAAAAAGCATATGCTTACAAAAGGTCTATTATTTTTTTACAAATAATGTAAACGTATTAATAATATTACTTGCATTTATAGCATTGCTTGTATTGTGTTGAAAGCTCAAAATCGCTATTGTCTAGAAGAGTGTAAGTCTAGTACTCGCAGATTGAGGGCGCTAGAATCTTTTATAAGATTTGAGCAAATATGACGCTTTATCATGACTTTTTTTGATACCCACCTTCCCTCTGCCTGTTTTACTACCGCATCTCGTCCAGGGACGTTCAGAGTAGCGTTTGTGTTATGACAGGGCAGAGTACGACTTGTGAAAGTGCTGGTTGCTATAGCTTAGACCTATAGTTTTGGTAATTCAGGCCTATTATTTACTATCCGTAATAAGCAAAGTTGTTAGATAATGCACTTTGGTTAGATGCGAAAATGTCATCAGTCACAATATAAAATAAGAACCTAGTCATATATGTATGTGCATGCTTACACGTTGCAGTCAATAGTTATATTATAATGAATTATTACCAAGTGTTATATTAACACAAGTGTGTACGCGAGAGACTGTGTGTGTCGATATATATCTGTGTGGGCGTGTAGTCGCCCTTATTTCCTCGAGCGTGCCATGCCAAGGACCACAATACACACACCACCAGCGAATCAAACCAGAGTTATGCTGGTACAAGTCTGGCAATCGTGTCTCTAGTTTGTGAAAAGCAACAGGCACAACTAGCCTACGCACGCAATAATAAAAGATTTCTTGTAGTCTGACTGTTTTGCTTGGTTCATGTGAACTAACTAGAAAACATTCGACAGATCGTGAATAATCGTTTTAATGAGTGTGTTAAGCGTACGACTTGGTGCATGGAGCTGTCGAGTTAAACAAACCACCAGTACCCTGACGAAATCCGATTGTTTAAGTGCAAAGTCGTGTAATTACAATGTACTTTTCTATAAAATGTGCGTCTTCCCATAAAACTACGGATTACAATAACATGACACAAATATATTCTTAAAACGACTGTAAGATCTATTTTGTTATTTTTATCTATAGCCAGTCAGCTTCAGCGTTTTTCAATAACATATTGATACAGAAACGAGTGGCCGGAAATAGATTACTCTACCATTTAATTTTATATTGCATTTTAACACTATTTTAATATATAAGTGGGTCTAGTTTCGTTGTTCAAACCAGCTTTTTAAATATATTTATGATTGTCAATAAGTAATAGCTAATCATTCTGTAAATTTGCCCAAATACAGTTATTTACAGGTTACGTCAATACATATATTGCACTGAAACTAATTTCTTAAAGCTAATTAATTAATTGTCCCTATGTGGTTATGCGGTTTTGATGGCTGAAAAGTAGCCCATTAACCTGCAAGCGTTCCATACTCATAACATATCTTTCAGTAAAATTCAACAGAAATGCTCACAGGCCTTTTTATAGCATCTAGCATTTTGTTTACTGACAAATAAGTCATATTTAGATTTTTTAATATACAATTTAAGATTTCTAAGTGAAGCCTAACATTATTTGGGAAACCTGTAAGGCACGGCAACACTTTATAGGGCTGAATTTCTTCGATTTAGGGCTGAGGGCTGAACATTCAATCGATTTATAAAATAAACTCCCACCCACATCTTTCTGTGAAAATGTGTTTGTTTGTTTGTGTATCTGTGTGTTTGTATGTGTGTGTGTTAGTGTGCATCCGTGTGTGTGTTGGAAATGTTTGCCGTCGGCAGGTATGCTATTCGGTGACCAAATACCTGTATCGGTATGCCCGTGTTGGAGAACATCAGTCCGTCGCATACAAATAAGTTCTATAAACTTTTCAACAAATACATGAATTCATACACAAGGAATAGTTTATTTACATCAGTCTATAAGAAATGTGGACGATGGTCGCTGTTTTGGCTATTCCCTCAATCAACTAGATTCAGAGTAGTCTAGTAAGTACCAACATTAGGTTATGTCGCCAAGTTTATAGAAAGTTTAGGCCTTTAAGTTGACGCATTGTAGAATATTGCTTGTGGTTACCATTTGTCGGTGAGTTGTGATTTTGAGACGTTATTCTATCCGTTGGTTGCAGTTGTTCGTTCACATTAAACACGCATATTGCTCGTCTTAACCTTTATTGTTTAACTGAAATTGTTTGTATCCCATTGAAGGTGCAACTTACCTACTTGGTATGTTTATAACGTAAAATACCTTGTCTTGCCTAAACTTCAACATCAAACAGTGCGACCACATGTTTAAATCTGTGCGCGTCTAACTCAACCAACTGACATAAAATTATGAAGAGAATATTTGAGTGAGAGCTTTTTTTAACTATCTGTTTTAGCCTTCAACTAAGACTTATTTGGCTATGCATGGTCAGGCAGGTTGACATAACCCGGCGGAGTAGTATTCATTCAATAGAAGCCCGAATACTTGCCTATTTCAAAGTTTTCTTTCTTTGGGACCGCATGGTTAAAACGAACATTTGTCTGTTGGAGTTAGTCACAGACGGAGACGCCACCTGGGTGAAGGCAACCCGATCTGGTTCCCTTTATTTTGTAAATGGAAGCTGCTTCCTAGTTGTTGATTGTATAATAATAACAATAATATAGTTTGGCCAATTATCACTGGTAACGCGAAGCATTTAAATAAAATGTAGGGCTATTTTTTTAACTTTCATTATTTATTCATCATTACTAGATATTGTCTGATGCCAGCCAATATTATTATTGATAACAGGTTATTTTTCTTATTGCTGAATATAGCCTAACTATAATTTATTGTTTAACCTTTGGTGTATGTTACGTGCTCGAGCATACATTTCCTTTGATGACACCTGGGTATAACCTACTCATCAGTGTTGCATCTTATTTAAGTCACGGCTTGGATTCACACCTCTGACGGTTTCATGTATCAATCTACATCTATACTCCCAGGGCAAATCTGCGTGAACAAGGATTCTGCCAACATAATATATATTGTATATATATTCCATGTGTAGGCCTACAAGGCGATCATTTCCATAATTTAATTTGTAGTCAACCTTTTAATATCGCTTTTTGATATTTTCGGTTTGTTAACTCGTGGGAATATATGTTCCCTATATATATTCTGGTGACCTTTAATATTAATATGTTTTTCCCCAAAAGTAGCAATATAGGTTAAAATACATTTTAAATCATGTAGATTAAGTCATATTAATCTGACGGGAATCGAACACACCACTCTAGCCTCACAAGAGCAATGCTTTCCCCAACTGGGTTACTCGGGTAAATATTAATGTACTAGTAGGTCAATGCGTAGTGGTAGGCTACTGACAAAATAGTGTGAGTGTGCTGGGAACAGTTGTTGTGGTTAAAACACTCACGCCTTCTGTCTGGTGTTGGTTCTACATGCGCTGTATTATGACATTTGGAAATGCATAGCAACTAAACATAGTCTGAGATAAAACTTTTATAGATTAACTGTTAAATGACCTCAATACAGCCATACCTTTAAACAACCCAAAACTGCGCCTGCGCCTGTTCCAAAAACTAGAGGTGCAACCAAACGAAATTGCCGAAGAGTTGGTTAGAAGAAGCTAACGGTAAACTGCAATTTTCAACGCTTGTCCAGGTCACCCGGACGTCAGGCAGCACTGCGCCAAACATACTAGTACTTTAGAACAGATATTGTATTGTAAAATAACACCGCGTCCAAATAGGTAATTTGTTGTGACACTGTAAGATGCTATTACACCTATAACTATTGCGACTGGTCAATTGCTTCGACTTAACTACGGTTAACTACGATAACTAGGTTACTAAACCTATGCCTATATCGCTATATTCTAAAGGTTATCATGCATGGTGCTACATGAGAGTTCCAATTTGTATATAAAGACATTGGGAGACATAGATATATGAGATTTGCTTGAAACGGAAGCTGTAAAACAGTTCGATTATGTGATAGACATGTCCAATGAATCTATAGGAATTTAAAGCCCTATACCTTTTCGGAAGAAAATGGTTCATAGACTGTCTCCGTAGGAGAACCCTTTTGAAGAATTCATTGGTATAGACCTTTTGATCCCAGATCGTACGTTCGTGGGTCTAGGTATACACTTGTCCCTGTCGGTTATTCATGAAACCCATAATATGTCTACGTTGAACAGGTTCATTGAAAAGCTCTACCTAGAACACAAACAATTGTTATAAGATATATTTTTGTGTGTAGCATTTGTCCGTTTTCGTAGATATTTTGTGAGATACGATGTGCATACGATTATTCGAATAGCGTCTACTTTTTTAGTGCCTAATTTCCTTGGTTGTTGCGTGTAGTTGCGTGTAGATAGATAGGAGAATGTATTATTATCCGATTACAAAACTGTCTGAGTGTACCGGCATGGATTAAAGCCCGAAACAAACAACATTGGATTGCTTTTGTGTGAGGTTATAGATGTTTTTTTCTGTAGGCATTGGACTCAGTTCTCAGCTTCTCACCCACTTTTCCTTTTACCCAAGAATGAAGACATATTTTTTATTCTCTCTTTTGGGGGTGAGGCAGGTTGTCTGTCAGTGAGGTGTAGGCGACAGTCTGTCTACAAGCCGTAAGATGATCTGGAGAGTGCTGGAGGAAAACGGGCAAGATTCCGGGCTTGCAAGCCGAGATATCGATCTACCTCAACCACCTAAACAAAGACTCACCTGTTTGCCGTGTCCATACTTTATTTTATGCAGTCTAATGCTTGTTTTGTTTTACTTTTCTTTTATTTTCATGGATCTGAGCTTTGATACACTTTTGGGAGTACATAAACACCGTGTTGTAGGCCTACATGGACATCCCCATCCCCTGTGGAGCACCGGTGGTTGAAAGTCAAGACCACCCCTCTCTCTTTGCTCTCCCCAGCCTCACCCACTCATACTGGTCCGAGCAGAAAATTAGGCTAGTCTTGGTTCTATTTCAAATCACGCCGGACATAAAAGGTGGCATTCAGCCGAACAGTGTCCAATAACATCTAGCGTGAGATACAACTAATTACTCCACAATTCCCCCCGGTTAATGTTTCATAAATTGGATCCACTAAAAGTTCGTTCATTATCTGTCATCTTACTAATCGAGCTGCTTGTTAGATATCAAGATTCGTTTTTGCTTGTTTTATAAATGTTCTACCCCAATAGCGGTGTATGTAGATTCTTGCAGATTCATAGCATTCAGTACTTTTGAAATATGACAATATGACGGTTATTATAGTGTTGCGTTACAGTGTATTTTGTGCTGTTATGGTTGTTCTAAATGTAATTCTCAATGGCTATTCAACAGTCAGTGTCGCTTCTGAAACATGGCTATAGCGTTAAAAGACTGTTATCAAAACTGTTGATAGTGAGTTTGTACTCATCGGATGCACACAATAAATGAGGCAAACAAAACAATGAAATTATTACATACTTGCATGCTGTGTTTGCCTTATATTGAATCAAACGTGAGTAAATACTAAACATTTCAGTATGCTATTTAATAAATAATATCAGACATCAAAGAAATCGGTTTGAACATTGAGAAGCCAATATTTCACGTCTATTAACTGGATTGCCGTATCCACCCTCTATTCGGTATTGTAAGGTCAACGCAGACTCAAAGACCTATGTTGCCTTGGGTCAAACATTTCAAATATTTTTTAGTTACAGGCGTTTATTTATTGTAATTCGCTACAGTTAAACATGATGGGTAAAATATATGTCTAATTTAATTATATATATATATATATATATAATTTTTGGCACTTAATTCCTAAGAGAACGATTCAGCAATCCTCTCTTGGTTGTAAGAATCAATGCAGATGCCAAGTGTTCTGTTTTGCAGCCTACTTTCATAGGCCGCTGCATTTGCATGGAATGTTGAATTAAACCTTGAAACCAGTTACGCAAATCTAGCTTACTCTGCTAACATGTTGCACGCCTACTCTGGTATAGTGTCCAAAGCTACTGTGTTAGAACAGGTTGCAGCGTTGCGTGCTCTGGTGATTTTTAAGCTAGTATAACAAATCCGTAAAGTGGATATACCATGTAACCTATTAGCGCCAATAGTAAAGGTTTACGGTCAACCTTAGAATGAGGGTTAGGGCGCTGTGAGGCTCAGTTGGTAGAGTATGGCATGTGCGCTCCTAAGGGTGGGCTGTACAGCGGGCATGTGGACACAGCGGTGTTTGAGGTGGCCTATTCTTGACCTGAATAGTACACGTCACAGCATCTCCGTGTTCGTTTTTGTATTTGAGATAGTTAGTTATTTAGAAAATAATTTTCAACAATATTTAGCAAAGAAATACATTTATAAAAACAATAATTCAACATCAAAATGAAATCTTTGAAGGGATTACCGTGGATGTTTGTCCGCCTGATCAACACAATATTCTATACATTTTAGAACCCTTGGCAGCCATTTCCGCTGTGAATCGTTTTGAATAGGGCTACCAAACCTGACAGTCTTTGGTAGTCTCTTACTTCAACATATACATTATTTTTTTTCAGAATTGCCCGCTCGTTGCATTTCGTGTGGAATCACAGATGAATACATTTTTAAAACATTTCATTTATTTGCGTGCACATTTAAATCAGACTAAGACCGGATTGCTTTGCAACCAGTAACATTTATTGTAAAAATATTTTGGTGGTAAATATTTCCCAGCAACATTGCCACAACATAGCAAACTGGCTTCCATTACAATATAAAAAGAACCATGTAATACAATCTGTTTGCACGTAATTCCAGTGATGGCCTACTACAAAACAGCTACTTTTTATTTTGGTCCATATTCAACGTCCGGTTTTGGTCAAATCTAATAAAATACATCAGTGATATCCTCTGTAATTTCAAGTATTGTTGTGTCACCATGTTATGGGTATTCTAGTGTTAAGGAGGTCAATTCACTTGAGTTCCACTGGTTGATCCATCCAAAAAGTACCTTGTTTATGACTCCATCTGATATATTTCAAGCTAATTGTGGAGTTAGTTTACTGCATGTTCTTAACTCTGTTATATTTGTCACTGGAAAGTACTTGGGAGAAAAATTAAAGGAACCCAACCTTAGTCTTCTAAAAGACTAACCCATTGGATATCATTATTTTTGATCAGGACATTGACAAATGTTTTATATCATAGACAGGCTGACTTTTGTGCTTGAAAATCGAGCAATGTTTTCAATATTGCTTCCCATCAAGGATTCCTCAACAATCTAACTAGCCTGAGCAATTATGACTAAAATTATGGTAATATGTTTCCATATTTAAAATTGTTCAAAACCTATTTCAAATGTTTTACTGTAATAGCAATCAAAGCAAGTATTAATTTAAAGGTGTGAAGATAAATCTAATCAACACTTGTATTTTATTCATTTAGAACATTTTACATAATTTTCTTGCACTATTAAAATCTGTAGGAGATTGTATTTATGTGTATGAAATATTGACATTCTTTTTATTTGGGGGGTTGGGATGGGGGACTCCTGTCTAACTAAGACAGTTCTTCATGGAGAAAGGTGTTTGGGCAGTAGTAATGCTAACACATCTCTTGCTGCAAGCCATTATACACGTTTGATAATGACATTATATAATTCTCTGCTAAATGAATAGTAGATGTGCACGTCATCACTATGCCGTTTGAATGTTATTCTGCCTTCCTTGTTTGTATAGTATGTTTGTTTGTCTATGCAAATAATAATGTGGTGCTGTGCTTAATAAAGGCATCCCCAGAGCATTGTTGTAACATTACATTCTCCCCTGTCAATCAGGCGAGTTGCTAACTAGGTCTGCACTACACGGAAAACTTTTATTTAAATCACAAATGTGCCATTCTGTTACTTTTGTCAACTTCACACTCATGGTTCTTGAAGGCATTCGAGGACATGCACTAAATGTTACCTGTACAAAAAAACATTATCTATACATATATTGTCACATTTGAATAGATTACATTTAGATGGATTCAAGTACATGTAAATATGTGAATGTAGATGTAGACGCCAGCAGACATAGATTCATCAGGGTAATTGAATAATGAAATGATAATGGAAGTATAAGGGGTCAGTCCAGCCACCTTTTACCTCAAGATTTCTATTAAATAGTTGATATTTCTATTGATATATAAAACAATGATGTGATTGTGGTCTTTTTGTACTTTTAGGGCTGTAATGTTCCAACAAGATGATATAAATACTATAATATTGAAATATATAAATAAACAAGTGGTAAATATAATAATTAGAAAATGTAATGAACTAACTTTAGCTATAAATATTATTGTAGCAATTCATCCACTAATGCGCTACCGTATTGAACTTCACCAAACATTGCAAGACACTTCAACCTCATCATTGCTGTCATCGTTCTCACCTGATTCTGTTTACCATCCTTCCCAAAGAACTAAATGATGTGTTATGTTTTTGACAATAGCATTTAGTGCAAAGCCAACACAACTCCTTGGATGTGTTATTGTCTACTTCCCAGCCTCTTTAGCAGTGGGAGCAGCAGTAGTCTGCATTCGCCCCATGATGTGTTGCTCACCCATGCTGGGAATGTTTACTGTTGTAATCAAGGTCCATGTAACTTGTTTGTGAAATGTTTTGCCTTTATGTTTTAGAGGTGCTATATAATTTGCAAATAGTGGGGCACGAAGTCACAGTTTGATTAAATTGCTCTCGGTGAAAAAGAAAACAAAAGAAGCATTTTACAAAATTGAGATGTTTTGAAAGTGCCTGCAAAAAGTTATTTCGCAGTACTCAAATCTAATTTTTAGCGAATGCGAGCATACATGTTTATTTCCATAGGTGGCAATTACATCCATATTCATAGGAATGTGAATATCTAATGAAAAGAATGATAGTTTAATGTGATCTTTCATATGATTCGGCATATGATTTCTCTTTTCTACTTTCAATAATTGAGATAGCTATTCCTTATTTGCAAAGTATAATCATTACGTAAATAATTGCACATCAATACTAACACATGGGCTTGTGACAACGGTAGCCGACTAGATGTCAGCATTTTTACATTGTGTTATGATACCACGTTGCATTCAGAGCATCAAACTCGCTGTACGTGTGACACCCCCGTCTATTGTTTTTAGATGGTGATGTCACCACTAGGAGTCTTTGCTCCTGGGCTACTAGCTGTGTTTCCCCAACATTTCCTCAAGTTTGCTGACAGAACGGAGACTGCTGCTCTAAACAGTCTCTTCTGTGTGCTCAACAGTTCCCAGCCCCTGGGATCCCTCGAAGAGGGATTTGAACTGAGACCTATCCAAACATGAATCATAGCGCTAAAGAAAAAAACATTGACAACATTTCTTTTGATCATGAGTTTTATTCTCTTACAGAGTTCGACCGTGGATGTGTTGAGGTGATGCTAGTGCTGTCTCAGACTCAAGATCTTTGCTCGAGATGAATCTGTTTACGTGTATTTCTTAGGCAAAATATTCCCTCAACATTTAGTCTGAAAGTAAAAAATGGGCTAATGTATCTGTTTTTTACCTCTGCATTTTGACACATTGCCATGTTTGTCTAATTTTGAATGGTGCAAATAAAACAGATGCAAAATATTCATATTTATTGTGTTTTCTTTTTTGCAGTGGGTGAATGGGAAAGAAAATTCCTTTTACCGGGCAAATACTGACCAAAATCTGGTTCAGTCAACGTATTCTCTACATCTTTGCAATCAAGAAATGAAAATGGAAAACTTGTTGGATTTTGCAAAAAATAAAGAATTTTATTTAGGTTGAAGACTCATCCAAATATATATGAAAACTTGAAATTGAAATGACATCTGTGCATTTATTAGTATTATTTATGTTTTGTATTGTCAGAATTGACATTCTCTGTGGCCACTTATATTGTGATGTTATCAAAAATGTTTTTCCATTGTAAACAATTTCAACAGTATTGCAAATAGTACGGACATTTGATACATTTTCTGCGTTACTAATGACAACAACATCAGATCATTAATTTGGTGTTAGAATATCTGAGGCCAGGTGGTTTAGTCTAAGGGTGAGACCCCCAGCTGCAACTCAGTACAAGTAATAGCTGATTTCGAAACTGGCAAACATGTTGTAGAGAGTGATCAAATTCACATGGGATGACATTTGCTGTTTTTCCCAATACCCAGTGCAACACATTAGACCTCGCCACTGTTGTCATGTCTGCCAGTCCTTCAGTACAGCTTCCAATGTAAGTTCCCCTGTCAGTAATGAGCTTTTATGGCGTCCCCTCCATCCCCCATGCTCCCCAGGTACCGTCACCTGAAAACGCGACAACAGAAAACTGCTTTTTTAGGGTTAGTGGTCTTGCTGTGAAGGTTTCGGAAATTTGTGAAAATAAAAAAGGCATGTAGACCCTCCTGCTCTCCCCACCAGCTGAGCTGAACACGGAACCCGGGGTGACCCGGCCACCAATTTTACAGGCCAATTATCTACTTGGAATGGTGGGAGTTGAACAAACAAACAGCAGCCCTGCTGGGCGCTGGCAGGTCTCTGGCTGGTGGGAGACCTAGGAGCCTCTCACAGGGCTTTTACACCAGATCAATTCTTCATCACAAAGCCGCGTCCGCCCCAGCTATAATTCTCCCTCTCTCATTCACCGGCCCCGTTCGCATGGCCTCTACACCCACCGCCAAAACCTTCCCTCCATTGATCACCTCCGTGCCATCGACGCGAAGGACAAAGGAACCGGAATACCATGAATTCATTTATTTACAGATGTGGTGGGGGGGGGATTGGTTCTTGATGCTTGAATAAAATGTTTGTTTTTTCGGTGTGTGAATTGGTGTTTTATTTCCTGGCTCTTTTTGTTGGCGTGCCAGAGGGTGTATAGGCAGAGCATGGTTGGTCCACTGCAGCCAGCCGCAGCACAGTCAGCAAGCTGTTAGTCAGCCTCAGCCTCTGCATTACGACTGCAGAGTAAAATCAATGGCATCCTGATTAGACTGATGACAGCAAATTCACAGTTTCAGGCGGGAGTGTCCAGACAGAGGCGAGGTGTACAGCCAATAAGCTCCACTTGTCTGCACACAAATAAAACCCACCCAGCTTTGTTTATCAGGTGGAAAGGTCCGGAATGATTGCTGGGGGAATAGGCCCTTTTCTGTTGTCATCCTCCAATAGGGACGTTGTTATTTAGGCTCCATAATTTTAGACACAGATTTTCTTGTGTTGCCGTCAATATTTAATACATTTCTTTGTGCACTATAGATTTAAGTCACACAGAGCTTGTATTGTAAATACATGAATAATATGACAAACACATTTCTCCCCTAAAAGTATTTTCTATTTGTGGCTTAATGCAGAAATGGTGATAGAACTTCCATCAGTCTTAGAAAATGAGTTGATGCACATTGATAAGGGTGATACTTAATGTGCATTATTGTTAGACTTTCACGTCGAGTCCTTCATAGAAATTGCATATGAATCATAATCCATTTTCTCCGTGTATGTAATTCAGGGGCGGTTTGGAGATACATATTAAGCGTAGCCTCATGCTAAAAATAAATTCCCTCAGAAATTCGTTATTGGTCTTGACTATTTCACAACTAGAAAGAATCTGTTACTGGGAAAACGGGTTGTACATTTTTAGCTGACAATGATGGCTGATTCACTGAGCTGTAGGTCCATTATCTACGGGGTCCATATTACGGAGGCCATATATCTCAGTACAGACACTGAGTACCCATGCGTCTCACTTATCTTTACCTCCAACATTGAGATGTTTACTTTGAGGCCGCTCGTCTTGTTTCCAAACTGAGCACTGCAAAGACTCTCCTGGCAACGTGCTAAGTGCTGTGGTTGCTGGTGCCCACAGCCTCTAACATTTAGATTTCAGACCAGACTGCCTTTGTGCATAAATTGCAGCAGTTACGTTTGTTGTGAGAAGTTGGGGAGAAAGAGAAAGGGTTATGTTCGCCGAGTGTTGTTTCTTTTCTTTCTACTCCACACCTCCAGATCAATCTGTGAGCAGTAAATGGATATTATTAAACAGCAAGGGGCACCTTAGACAGTGGAGGCTCGGGGCGCCATGGCGCGCAAGGCGAGGATGAGGCTCTCTCTCTCTCTCTCTCGCGCTGCAACAGGGCAATTGACACGCTTTTCCCTGCCAATCCGCGGCTCTTCTCCGACTGCGGCTGCCATGGCAACCTGCTCTTACCCCTCGTGGCACCTGGCAGGCCCGCACTTACAGACTCGCGCCGCCTCCGTGATTGGCGACTCGTACGGACGGGGCGAGGGGAAATACTGGGGAACAACAGGCCTACTGCGGCCACGCGTGGCGACCCGGTCGCCCCGGTGACTTGCCCTGGTTGGACCGGAATACAAATGGCCCCGACGCCATGTCGACTCCATCTCGGGACCCATGTGGTGAGGAGTGGGAGCGCATGCATTTCCCTGGTCTGTCGGCAGGCCCGTGCGTACGCTCACGCTGTGCTCGGACCAGACGGCGCGGACCCGCCTCTCCTCCGCTCGCTGCCACGACGTCGGCCCAACGGCAGGCGCCGCTGTCATGGTCGACAGCCATTGCCTGTTCCATCGCGATCTCAGATTAAAACACAGGCAGTTTTGGGCAGAGCTACTACGACACGCTGGCTTCTTCCCCGTGGTGCCAATACGCCCACCCCCCCTCCCCCAAACCGCACACCCAAAACCGAGAGGTACTCGCCAAACTCCAAGTAGCACAAAAGTCACCTCAGTATTGTAATCCTTGCCTTTCACAAGGCGCGTCGCGAAACGCCGGACGTGCTCGCATGTCGACCTGCTAACCGCGCTGAGCTCTCGCTTTGAGGGTCAGAGAGTGAAGGTTTCCGTGTGATGGTTCGAACAGGAGGGGTCGTTATCTGGACCAGATGTGATTAGATACACAGCCCCGGCCACTTGCGCATGTTCACACTAATCTGTGTTTAAAGGGAAACTCAACATCATCCACCTTTCAGGTCACACAAAAGTCATTGTGTAAAGGAGACCACACATGTTCCTCGCATATAGACTGTTCGTCCCAAATTGCACCCTTCTCCCTCGGGGCTCTGGTGAAATGTAGCGGGCTACACAGGTAAGAGGGCGCCATTTGGGACGCTTCCGCGGTTAAAAATGATGTTCACATTTTTATGACCTTCTGTAATGAAACCTTTGTTCAGAACAATGTTTGACTTTGTTTTACTCTTTGGAGAAATGAGTGAAGAGCCAATGTGTTCCGTCTTCCTCGTAACCACGATGCGTTGAAGACTTTATATGACCCCTGTCAAAAGTTTTCTTGTGCTGCTAGTGTTCTTAAAAGATTTGGAATAAGGAAGATGTGAAAGAACCACCTTGTCATGTTTTCTTCTTCAGTAGACTGACAAACGGCGATAGATCTGCACACACGAGCGTTGCTAGATCAGGTGCAGAACGTCCTTTAACCACAGGAATACATTCCGCCCACTTATTGAATGCATTGGATAGAGAAAAACGGTGGGGGGTGGATGTTACTGTATCTCTTTAAAACTCATTTCACTCTGCTATATGATAACCCATTTGACGAATGCCAATGTCATTCCGAAGGCTTTGACGTCTATGGAGATTGATCAGGGCAGAATATCGCTGACACAGAATCTCTTTTGTAAGATAAATATGTTGTGCTTTTTCAGAACGCCATTAGAGAAATGTTGCATTGTTATGCTGCATTTTATATATCCCAGTGTGAGCGAAGAGGGCAAGGTAGAGCGCACATTAACATCTCTTTAGGCTTTAAGCTGTCATGAAATTGCTGCAGAGAAACGTCTTCCATGCCATTGTTGAGAAGCTGTAATTTCATCATGTTTCAGGAGTTACCTATTGAAACTGTTAACTGGGTGCTAAAATTGGCTTGCAAGTATTAGGACAATAGCAATTCTTGAACCACTGGAAACTTTGTCTGGGGATGTTAAGTAGATTCTCCCCTCTGCTTTTCAGAAGTACTTTAGGATTGTGTAGAACTGGTTGAAGGATGCTTTTCCCCCCAAGGTAACCAATATATTTTAGCATATAAATTGTATTGCCTCTGTGGAACTATGGAAAAATATTCAAGTTGTAAGTGGATTTTTATTTATACAACGAAACAATATTCTAGTTGCAACTGGAACTTCATTTCAACGACGCAGTGTGTGTGGTAACTTCTCCTTCCCACATCGGCACACACTCCCTATAATCCTCTGATAGGAAATACCTGTCAGTAAAGGGTAGGAGGAAGCCTTGAACCACACACAATACATCTCTAAATATTTAATCCACCATCTTTCTTTAAAAGCCATTGTTTCTTATTTGTTTTTTAAACAAGTAATTGAGTGTTGGTAAATATATACAAATATTCCATGTAAAGTGTAGACAAGCGATTCACCCGCTAGCGTTCATCCTGACTTGGATGCTCAAGCGTAGGACGCAGCTCCCTTCTTTGAACACGGACAATTCTGGGACGTTGGTTGGCTCCTCAACAGAACATGTGCTGACTGGACTACCATCTTAACATCTAAGCAACGGCTAGCAATCTAAATGATAGATGAAATAGGATGATTAACCAGCAAGGGACCTATTTGATTGTGTGCAGAGTGTACTTGTGTGAGCTAATAGAGGTAGAAGACAGAATCCAGCTGGACTGTAGACACAGACAGGACCTTTACATAGCTTTTCATTAGCCAGGCATATCCCCTTTCTGATTTACACTCCTAACTGTGTCTCATTCATTTCTGCCTACTTTCTTTAATTTGTTTTCCCTTTAAGGTGAGCAATGCCAAATATCTAAGATTTGTCAGAGTTCATGAATCACTTGAAGTAGATGTTTGACGGTCTCTGCACACCACTCCCTGGCTCAGGGTGAGTGGGCTGGGGTCAGAAGAGCGTTAGAGGGTGATCCTGCTCACCCCCCACTAAAGTGCTTTGATAGAACTTTGTGAAATGAGTACATGGGAAACGACTACATGGGAAACGGTTTTGTGACATCAAAAACAGTTAAATGCGACTGACGTTCATTACAAATGTACACTGTAGATACCTGAATCAACTATAGGCTTCCAAATTTTTTCACGTACAAAAGTATGATTTTCCGAAGGTTCTGTCTCATCAGTATAACAATATAACCCCCTGACGCTGCCTGACGCTGCCTGACGCTGCCCTCAGGACCCTACAATCCCTGAGTGAGAGAGTCGCATGCAATATAAAGTCAGGTCCAACATTACGTTTTATGAACTTTGCTTTACAGAAGTAACGTAAAAAGACACATGAACTGAATGCGACAAATGAGAAACCTTAGGTAAAAATACAGTGCCTGCACTATAGTAGCAATGTTGCCTTTGTGACACCCTGTTACAAGTAGTCCACCCGAAACGGCTTGCTTGTTCAAGGCACATTGATTGTCGCCCCGGGCCATGCAGTAAACAGCCTCGGGGGCAATCTGAGAGACAATGAGCACAGGCGTGTCGGCCCAATGTGGGCAGAATAAATGTGTCCAATGTTTTAACCCGCATTGGACCCACATCGTGTTAATGTGGGACGTGTTTGCTGGGACAACATAAGCTTATTTCAAGCCAAGTGAGGCTCTCAATAGATATGGGCACAAAGACATACTGAACCAATGCTATGGGATCCAAAGTGGAGCTGATGAGCAGAGACACATTAGCCCAATATGAGCTGGCTATTTAGGCCAATTCTGGCCCGCATTCAGCCCACATCGTTCCAGTGTGGATGTGTTCGCTGAGTTGACCGAGAGTTCAGAAGCCACGCCAGCATCATTTTCAATGGGGCTTGACATTTTGTCTGTCTGGCCAAAACCACCTTAGACACTTGTGTAAAACAGCGTTGTGGTCAATATCATTTAAATTGTCCATGAAAACAAGTATTGGACAGTTTAACTCGATAAATGCATTTCAACATAACGCCCCAACAAAATGAAGTCCAAAGTGAATGCCTAATGCATTTTGATAAACTTGCTGCTGGTCTAAGCTTTTGGGTGGTAGTTCATAGTTGTGTGTCTTCCTGTAAGTTTTCAACTCCTTTGTGGGACACACATTTTTTAAATGCTGTTTTAAGCCTTTCGCAAATCTTCACCCTGAGCCGTTTGGAATCCATAACAAAGCTTAACCTTTGAATTCACTTTGTTGCTGCAGAATCCGGTGTTTGTGTCTACATATATAATAAATATAATTTATTCAACAGCATGTGTTTGTGTATGTGCGCGTATGTGTGAGGGCATGAGTGTGTATGTGTGTATACAACATGTGTTTTGACTGTGCAAGGGTTGAGAGTGAGGTAGGAGGCTAAGGTGCACCGAGCAGTCTGTGACATATTGCTTTCTAATTAGTTGAACAAGTGGCTGTTGATAGAAGGGAACAGAATGTTGGTAAGAGATGTGTGTTAAGAAAGACTATCAGTACAAACCAATGGGAGACATCCCAAGAGGAGGATTCGTCATGGACACGGTGAGGGAATCTTGCACTGGGTGAAGGGTGATACAAAACACAGGGATTAGGTAACGATGGAAAGAAAGTTCACCAGACCAGAAGAGGAGTTAATGTATTAATCTCTTTTCAGAAAAACAATAATGGAGACCGTATTCCAATTTTAAGTTCCTGGTCTCGTCGAACTCTTGCAACTCGTGTACCAGCAATTCTAAACGAAGGTCATTGCAGGAATTAACGTGCTGTTGGATTCACTGATCCATGTGACTTCCTGTTTGGCAGAGCAGTGTGGAAAAATACAAAAGCTTAGGAGGAGGTCTTGCCGCGATTTTCTACTCTCCCAAGTGTGGTCCAGCCTTCTTTTGAGACTGGTACTGCAACACCTTTTTGTTTGCGGCTTCCATTGCATGCCACTGGCAAAGAGAGGGGGAGAAGATCATCTAAAATCAACCAAAATATTGCATAGTTAGGATTAGCTGGCATATCCAACATCCCTTGGGATACAGGGCAGCTTGTAGGGCTATGTAGCAGACTACTAGCAGGCCTATGTGACTAGGAAGGATTTATTTTCCACAACACACATTCATGATGCACTGAACCTCACCAAAGCATTTAATGTTTCTGTACCCTCAACCTCCACATTGGTTATTGACCAGTGGAGCTTGCCCAGACACCTGATCAAAGACTGCCTTCTTGAATGGACATACATTGTGGTCATTATACCCTTTGAACTTTGCAAAGCTTTTCTAGCCTTTAAGTGTCGGAAAGAAGTGGGCACATTCACCCAACAAAAGCGTGCAGTCTATTTGGATGATCTCGGCGCAGACTTCAGGGGAGCTCCATCAAATCGGTGTTAGGTTTGACTCGCCAATTGTTACACTGGACTAAACTGCTTTACAAAACCAAATGCAGCAGGAACCTTCTCAGATAGGGGCAACAAAAAAGGTACACAACATCAAAATTGTGTAATGCAAAATAAGTGAAACAACTCACAACTAATTTGCTTGATTGGCAGCACGTGAAAATAGTGCAACAATTTAGGAGTAACATTTCTCAAAGTAAAATAAATTGGGATCTCATAATCTCATTAAAAGATTGAGAGAACTGGAGAAATCTCTGTATGCAAGAGACAAGGCTGAAAATCAGTATTTGAAGTTTGTGATCTTTGGGCCCTCAGGTGGCACTGCATTAATAACAGACACAATTCTGTAGTGGAAATCATTGCATGGGCTTATGAACACTTCGAAAAACCAATGTCGGTGAAAACAGCGCTTCGCTGCATCCACAAATGCATTCACAAATGCAGATATAAACAAGTTCCAGAAATGCTGCTATAAAATAGACTGAGTGGGTGGTGCAAAACTGTCCTGTGGACTGACAAATAAAAATGTTTTTGGGACTCATAGATGCCACATCCTCTGGGCTAAATGGGAAAGGGAACATCCAGGTTATTATCAGCACACCGTTCAAAAGCCAACATCTGTGATGGTATGGGGGTGCATCAGTGCACATGACATGGGTGACGTGCACATCTGTGAAGTCAACATTAATTCTAAACAATATATACAGATTTTGGAGCAACATATGCTGCCACCCAGAACAATGTCTTATTCAGGGCATGCCTTGCTTATTTCAGCAAGGCAATGACAAACCACATTCTGCAAATATTACAACAACAAGGCTTCATAGTAAAATAATCCAGGTGCTAAACTGGCCTGCCTTCAGTCCAGACCTGTGGGTGATGCTGAAAACATTTGGCACATTATGAAACAAAAAATATGTTAAAGGAGACCCCACAATGTTGAGCAGTTGAAATCCTATATTAAGCAAAAATGGTGAGAACATTATACTTTCAAAATTACAGCAATTGGTCTTTTAATTTCCCAAACACTTATTATTATAAGAAAAGGTGATTCAACACAGTAATTAACATGCCCCTGTCCCAACTTTTTAAAAAATTGTTGCTGGCATCAAATTCATAATTGGCATATATTTTTCCAAAAACAACAAAATTTCTCGGGTTCAACACTTGATATGTTGTTGTTGTACTATTTCCAAATAAGTATTGAGATTTAATCATAAACGGTGAATGATGAATTATTGTGGCAATCCATTACATAAGGACACTACCCAGATACAAATTAATATAATAATCAATGTTTCCATACTATTTTTAAAACTAGAAAAAAGGAACAAGCAAGATTAGAAAATGATTTACAGTGTAATAAAAGTTATCAATCCAGTGAGATGTACTTGAAAAGTTAGTTTTGTACCACTCAAACAAAAGACAGTGATGGTTGACAAGGAAGAAATATGCAGTTAAAGGTTGCTTATAGATACATTCCATTAAAAAAGAACTGCCCAAAAACACGATGATCCTCACATGAAATTCCTGCTGAAACAGCAATACTGCCATAGAAGGTTTGGATACGTTTATACTGTACATACAATGGGGAGAAGAAGTATTTGATACACTGCCAATTTTGCAGGTTTTCTTACTTACAAAGCATGTAGAGGTCTGTCATTTTTATCATAGGTACACTTCATTTCTGAGAGACGGAATCTAAAACATAAATCCAGAAAATCACATTGTATGATTTTTAAGTAATTCATTTGCTTTTTGTTCAAATCCTTTTTTTCTGGTCACATTTGAACTGATAAACTGAACTTTATATCATGATTAGGTCATGATTGGACACACAACAAACAGGACCTCATTTGCCCTATGTGGGTATTGTGTGGGAAAAGAGGGCGTGCGCTTGTCCACATCCAGCCCACATCAAGGCTGCAAACCCAGAAATCCCAGCATGGGCTAGCTTAGATCAAGCCAATAAAATAAGCTATTGCCAGGCCTGAAAAAATTAAGCTAGATGCAGAGGTTTATACTTTAGGAATACTGGCTATAGCAATTAATACACAGAGCTTTCTCTTTAAAAACTATTTCTCAACGCTAAGGATCCTTATCACTTGTGTTGTTTTAGACCCAAACTCATGCTTCACTTTTCACCTCACCCTCTCCTGAACCCTAAAACAATCTAATTCACATGATGATATAGCATGTCTCTGCCTCGTACATTGCCCAGCTGAAGTAAGAACTTGGCAGTGATTTAAGACCGCCAAGTATGTTGGAACATGTGTATTGCACAACCAAAACACAGTTGGCACATTGCTTTTGGCTAACATATTAGAACTTTGTGTGATTCTGATGTTATCTTTTTAGTTATTCTACAGTATAATTATGAAAAATTAATTTCTGCCCCTCAATAGCCCAGGACCTGTGTATAGACACCCTTCCAAAAAATAACAAGAAAATGCAAGACTGTCTATGTTGTGTCCTGATTTTGACTGCAAGAGATAATAAGGCAGGTCTTCATAGACCTAAGTTGATTTCACCAAAATATTTTCTACCAATTCAACAATACAGTTGTTTTAGGAACTTCCTTTCTTTTATATGTTTTTTTATGTTTTTTTAACAACTGGTACCATTTGATCAGTTTCACCACATTCCATACATTGTTTAGGACAAGTACAAGCTGCAAGCTACAACAATCACATGCTATAGGCTACCACAAACATAAGCTGTAGGTTACAACAAGCACAAGCTGTAGGCTAAAACAAGCACCATCTGTACGTTATTAAAAGCACAAGCTGTAGGTTACAACAAGCACAAGCTGTAGGCTACAAAAAGCACTAGCTGTAGGCTACCACAAGCACAAGCTGTAGGCTACCACAAGCTGTAGGCTAACACATCACAAGCTGTAAGCTACCACAAGCACAAGCTATAGGCTAACACAAGCACAAGCTATTCAACAGTCATCTTCTGAACTCATTGATGCCAGAATCACAGTTCTGAATCCGTCTTCTTACAAAAACAACTATGCAGAGTAAACAGTGCCAGAAATAAACAATTTCCTTTGTTTTGTCTCGTACTTCAGCACATTGAATTTGAAATAAAACAGTGACTTAGAGGTTAAATTGCAAACTGTCAACATACATTTCAAGGTATTTAACCAATACGTTTTTTCTTTGCACACTTTTCCCTTTCCATCACTCCATAATAACTTCCTGCAATACCTTTTTCCAGGGATCTGTAAGCTTATATTGTTTTGCAACTTGCAGTCCAGCCTCTACTGTTTGGCTGGCAAAGTCTTCTGCAAATATTAGTGTCTGACACATCCACACCCACCCCTTGGAGTGTTCTGTCAGAAAATACTTAATTGATATTGCTTTTTAATGAGCTAAACAGTTGATTTTGGCTCACCTAATGTTTTGGCTAAGACAATTTATTTTGATTGGTCTGCTTCAAAATGTCGAGCTTGACTTGCATTGACACTTTGCTCCTCATGTGTTCAGACACTGGGCTGACACCAAATGCAAATGAAGAACCTAAAACATAAACTAAATAGTGACAGCTCTCTTTTACTTGGATTAGTGATGCAAAAAACACACCCGCATATTGAGAAAGTACTGTGAATCCAATTGTGCAAATAATTTAGGTCCCCTGTGTACAAATTGTGCTGTTATTTCTAAATGGTTAATCTGATATACATGACATTAGACTTGAATAAAGCTGTGATTCTGTACTTTATTACAATCATCATTGTATCATTTCAAACTAATTTCAAAGTTCCAATGTATCAGAGTAGAGCTGCAATACACTGGAAGCGTTTGGGAACTGAGGAGACCAAAAGGGAAAGGGACATTATTTTCCATTCTTGCCTGATATGGGATTTCAACTGCTCAATAATTCCTGGTCTCCTTTGTCACATTTTCCATGTCAAAATGTGCCAAATGTCTTCAATGGGTGACACGTCTGGACTGCAGACAGGTCAGTTTTGTTTTGCACCAGGCATATTTTAGTATGAAGCCATGCTGTTGTAATACTGACATACTGTAAGCAAGGCCTTTTCTGAAAAAGACTTAAGTTGCAAACAAACCTGTATATATTGTTCAGCAATGCCGTCTTCACAGATGTGCAAGTCATCCTTACCAAGCGCACTAATGCACCCCAATACCATCAAAGATGTTGGCTTTTGCACCGTGCGCTGATAACTAGCCATATGGTCCCTTTAATCTTTCTTCTGGAGGACGCGGTGTCCATGACTCTGTGTTCTGGATCTTGTTTATGTATCGTTCCTTCCTAAATTTTCCACTTGCTTTTGTGGATGCAGTGACAAACTGTGTTCAAAGAAGTATCTATGCAGTATCTATGTGCGCCCAGTCTTTCACAGAGTGGTGAACCCCTTAACGTCCTTACTTCTGACAGACCCATCCTTTCAGGTGTGATTGGTTAATACCCAATCATCTTACCGACCTGTTGTCAATTGATCTAGTTAGATATTCCGCCAGGTTTACCTGGCCTCTTTTGAAATGTGTTGCTAACATAAAACTCACACTCGGCATATATTCTTCAAATAGGAATAAAATGTTTCAGTAAAGAGAAAAATATCATTGATGATTGAACGTCATTGATGATTCCCACATTCTGTGAGGTTCTTAGAAAAAGCTTTTATATATTTCCTTTGTGAACCTGGAATAACATAATATTTGCATATTGGATTGTAGCTACAATTACTGAGAATTTATTACATTTCCTGAATTCTCTCCTGTCACCAGTTTTGTTTTACGTTTCTGAGTTTGGGTTAAAGTGGAAGACAAGTTTTTTTAAATGCGTTTCTTTTCTTTTTTCACTATCTTTCTGTAGCACCAATCTCCTTAATGAATTGAGGCAACAGAGGCAACATCTGAATAAATTGACATTGTTGTGAATGGTGCCCAATATCACCTTTCCCCCTGGGGAGATCAGACTACAAATGTGTGCTAGTTTCCATTTTTGATATTTGCACACACTTGACACTGAACATAACAATCCTGTTTGCTTCACCCAGTTCACTCACAGTTCTTTCTTTCTCACTCTCTCTTTCTTTCTCTTTCTCTCTCTCTCTCTGGTAAAACAAATCTGCTGTTGGGATGTTGTTGCATGGTTCATATATTTTCTTTGACTAATTAGTTTATAGGGAATATATTCAGACTAATTAGTTCCAAAACTATTTAAGACACGGTAAAAACTGTATTGTCAGATGAGAGCTGTTGAGAAATATTCTTTCTCTGTTGTGTGAAGAACTGCAGATCAGCCTTGCAGCCTTTCTAAAGTATGTCTTGCCCTCTACATGCCCCTCATCCTCCTACAAAATGACTGGTCACCAGCTGGGTGTATAATATTCTGTTCAATGTTTTGTTGATACTATCATTAGCGGCACTAAATGAAGGCAGACACAGTGCTCTGTACTGTATGTCCTCTGACTACACTTGAGTGCTTATTGATATTCTGAGTTTAACCATAACAACACATTCTCTGTTTCTCTAAAGACCAGAGACAGTTCTTACCTCTCAGTGGCTCAAACACATGTTATCTTTCAGGTCACTTACCCAGACAACATCAATAAGTCACTTGTCTCACTTGTTCAACCTACACTCTAGACAGGTGTTTTGGCAATATCACTAAGGCTAGCACAGGATTGGAGATTGTCTTCTGGGAAATAAATGACCACAACAAATGACTCAGAAACATCTTGCACAAGTAGACATTGCAAACAGAAATGTGAAACTCATTTCAAATGAGTTTTGTGTAAGGCATGAAAAAATACATTGTGTTTTTTTCGCATAGTACATGTTGCAACTGTTAAACTGCAAGCAAATTTACTTTGCAGCTTGGATCAAAGTCATAAGCTTGTCACAATAGATGTATGTCTTTGTTTGATGGCAGTAGTATTCTTGTCAGTTTCTCCTGGTTACCATATTGTCCCTATCAGCAAATATTAAGGAACATTTTAGTAGAACATGTAGGCTATAGTTAGTCTAGTGATATCAACATCACTTTCTGTGTCATGAAAGAGGTTTGACAGCATGACAACAACAATTAAGACACTTCCGATTACGTTAGCAACACTCCTCCACTTTTGTTTGAAAGCATGGTTTGTTTGAAATATGTCCGATCATTTGTGACTGTAGGGAAACATAAGAGGAGTGTTCCTTTGGTTTGAGATACATACTCTGTACCATTGATAACGTGCAGAAATACTGACGCTGAATAAAAGATACCGGTTTAGGGCGAAGCCACCTCCTCACCGGCCCTCCGCCTCGACGGTGTACGCCAGCACGAGGACGACGGCAGCAACCCACCCCACCCCACGCACACCGGATCCCTACTCAACTGATTACACACACTGTTTCTGTTGCCCTTGTGCTGTTGTCTTTGTGGATTGTTGATTGTACCTGTCTGTTTGCTTATGCCAGTTGGTGTGCTCACATTAAATTATAAATGCGACCTGCTTTTGCTGAACTCCCTCGCTCCATCACAGTTCATGTAAAACCCTGTTTCTCCATAAGAAAAACAAAACACTGTATTCAATAGAATATAGTACCAGGACAACATACCAAATGTTGAAACTGAGAAATAAACTTGAAAAATCCTGGTGGAACACCTCCTAACTCATTAGGTTAATTGGCAACAGGTCAGTAACATGACTGGATATAAAAAGAGCCCCCCAGACAGGATGAGTCTTTCAGAAATTAAGATGTGGAATGGTTAATTGCTCTGTGTGCATGCAAATAGTGCAACAATTTAAAAATAACATTTATCAACATAAAATGTCAAAGGTTTTGGGGATCTTATCATCTATGTTAGATTATATCATTAATATATTCAGAGAATCCAGCTAAATCTCTGTACACAAGGGACAAGGCCAAAAAACTAATTTTGATGGCCGTGATCTTTGGGCCCTCGGGCATCACTGCATTAAAAACAGACATAATTCTGTAGTGGAAATCATTGCAGGGGGTCAGGAATACCTCCAAACATCATTGTCTGTAAACACAGTAAGTTGTTGCATCTGCAAATCCGAATTACAACTCTTCCACGCAAAGAAGAAATGAGATATAAACAAGATCCAGAACTACTGCCTTCATCTCTTGGCCCTAACTAATAAAAAACATGACATTTTAACCCATTTAATCCCAAATCTTTCCCAGACATGAAAATATCCAAATAATGTGTCATTAGTAACCCTTTCAAATAATCAATTAGTTTTTTGTTTTTAAATAATTACATTTTAAAGGAAAAGTAGGTGGAAAAGTATGTTTTATGGTCGGTCACAATTGTGACCAGTGGGATAATGGTGTATGGATTAACATATTTTGTCCTATGCTGGATCCAGCATATCTAGAATTTGACTCTGAAACAGAAAGAGAGAACAGATTTGAGTAAGGTGGGGTGAGGTGGAAAATAAATAATATACAAAATAATTGTGCAAAATAAATATTTGTAAAATCATACTATTTGCACTGTGTTATCCCACCGGTCACTATTGTTGCCGTCAACATGTTTACTCATTCTATGACCACACTGAAACAAAATCAGTAATTGCAAATGCATATATCAATACTAGACACCTTAAATAGGATGTATCGTTGTAAAATGTTAATATACTTTACTAACTTTTTGTTTGGGCGCTTTGATACAGCCATCCTCTCCTCATGGTACAACCAGGGAGTAAACAGCTCTGGTCATGTGACAATTTACACTTAACATGTGACATTGCACATATTTATTTGAGACCCTTTATTATTTCAATATTTGCTGAAAATGCATTGACATTTACTTTTTATAGCCTCATAGCTAAATACTTTTTTCACGGTCACTATTGTGACCGATGGGATTAAATGGGTTAAAAAGAGGAAAGGGGCCATCCAGCTTGTAATCAGCACAACGTTTAAAAGCCAGCATCCATGATGTTATGGGGTACATTACTACACATTGTATGGCACCATCAATGCTGAACAATACAGGTTTATGTGCTGCTACCCAGACAACGTTTTTTGCTGGGAAGACCTAGGTTAAAACCGCAAGACAATGCCAAACCAAATTCCCTGTCCCCACTTTTTGAAACTTGTTGCTGGCAACAAATTCAAAACGGGCATGTATTTTTTATGTTTTTCAGTTTCAGTCCTGGTGCAATTTTCAATTAAATACAGTGACAATTTATTTGCATATCATTGCATTCTGTTTTTATTTGCATTTTATGCAGCGTCCCAACATTTTTGGAAGCAGAGCTGCCTTCACATTTTCTAAACACCTCATTATTTAATATTTGATGATTCTAAGTATGTTGTTCTTACAAATCATACCGCATGAAAAAACAAGGCTTTTTAGTCCACTTTTGAGGGCCTTGTATAGACTGCTCGTTATTAATAGGGTATATCAGAAAGGTGTTTTATCAGCTTTTGGAGGAAAGCAGGAGAAAGAAGAAGAGAGCTAATTTACACTCTTCGTTTAGCTTGAGTGTTCCTTTCTCTGTCTGAGAGCCAATCCTCCAATGGCTGCTGATTGTGTGAGCTAAACTGCTGGCCTTTCATGCTCTGTTAGGGCATTTCCTATGTGATTAATTGGTTTTGTTGGTAAATCTGTTCATTACCAGGTAATTGCTGTTAACTTTAAGGGAATGAATGCGTTAGGAAGGCTTGACCTGCAAGTGGTAAAAGCTGGGACTGTGAATGCGTGACGTTTCTTCTGCCGGCATTGTCTGGGCCAGAGACGGGGGGCAGAGTGCGGCCGGGGAGCTTTGTCTGCTTTGTTTAGGGGTGTTGGGGGGCGTGGGGGGGGTCTATCTACGGACCCCATGGCCACAGAGCATCCAGAGCCTTTCCACCCTCCTCGCCGCGGTCGGGATGAAAGGGTCGTGTGACCCGAGGATGTACCCTTTCAAACGAATCACAAATCTTTCCTCCCAACTTTCGTGAGCATATAGGTATAGGTGGGGCACAGTTGGATCCTAGCTAATAGAATTCACGTTACATTTTGACATCTGCAAGTAGTCCTTAATATACACAACACACCCACAAATCCTCCTGTTATTTGTTCAATATTTGGGGTGTTAGATAGGTGTGTATTGCCTACAGTAAATATACTCCGCAATGTTTGGATGTGTGTACGCTTCTTTGTAAATAATCCTTAACGGTCAGCGTTCTAAAGCAGACCATTCGCAGAATTTCTATTATTGTACATCCCGCTTGTATTGTCTAAATATTGGGAAGGAGTTTTGTTTGTTTATTAGGATCCCGATTAGCTGTTGCTCATTCAGCAGCTACTCTTCCTGAGGTTTCACACAAAACATAAAACATCACATAATATAAACACTGATAAACAAAGAGGAGAACAGCCCAAGGACGAAGCTAAATGCATTTCATTAAAAAAGTATTTTACTGAGAAAACAAAGAGACCTGTTAACGGTACTCTCCATCAATTACAGTAATAAACACATTGCATATTATTTATCAGCAATCAAACGATCACACACGTCAACACCTACAGGACGTCAAGTTATTTAGATAAGATCAGACCTAAGTTCTGTTTCAAAGAATCCAACGGGGTTTTTACAGTACATCGAAATATAAGAAGTCGGTCACACTGTATATCTTATGTATAGCATGGGGATTTAGCCTTAGCAACAACCTTAATCAAATACAACGACCAGGCCTAAATTGCAATATGCGCAATGCTTAGTCTTATTTCCATCAGGCTAAAACATCAGGCTAATCACAGCCTGATCCAACAAGGACACACCATGGAGCCACGGGCGTGCGACTCACAAGTAGCCGGTCTCTTTCTGGCGGTTTGGCGTTACCCGTGCATATGGAAGGCTAGCGGATTCGTGTACATCGGCAGGTGTAAGAGATACCAAGATAAAAAGGGTCCGTGAGGTATGAGTGTATCGGCTAGGGAGGTTGGGTTGGCGCGGTGTTGCACGTTTGATCTCTAAGAGGGGTTGTTGGCAGACTACATATTCCAGGCAGCCACTAGCTATCATTAATTTCCCATCGCCATGCTAGAAGAAGTGTCTCGTGGGGTTACCTGTCAATGGGTGTCAGTTATAGATTCAGTTAGGCCGTAAAACACATGGACCGCCCCGTTAAGTCAGAATATACCGTCGCTCCCTCTCGTCTCATCATCTACGTGGGCGTTGGGTCAGGGGTGACAGAGACCGTGGAGGAGGTGCATTCAGATTTATTTGGCTGTTTTCAGCTGTTTGTGTTTTCGGAGTCTTAAGTCGTGTTTTGTTTGCCAATAAAGCTTGTGCTCTTCAAGGTACAGGTACTTTGGCGACACTAATCTTCAGCACCTGTGTTGGCAGCAGAATCCACACTGTAAGCCGTTTGACCTCAGAATATACAGGGACTTAAAAGAGGGCCTCACTACCCGCATATGGTTATTTTCTATTGACACATGTTGTGAGAGAGACAGTCAACAGTGTGCTGTATATTCCCATTGCAGAAGCTAAAGATAGAATGTCTACCTGGTTAAAGATAGACAACCACTTCCTGTGGTGATGTCACCGATACGGAAACTTGGCTGCCCGCTCAGATTTGTCACAAACAGTCAAATAGCGAATTGTCAACTCTCAAAGTGAGGCACTTCTCTGTAAAACAGATACAGCTAACGTGTAACTGATTATCTTCAACTTTGTCCCACGTGCGGTGAGATTTACCCATTCTGTTTAATATAAACAACTTTGTCCTGCAAAACTCTTTGAAGGATTCATGCTCGTATTGGGGTGAAACTTTGAGAGGTGATTATTTAGGCTCGCAAGTTGATTAAGATAATCCAATACCACCCGGGAGTGTATGAGTCCCAGCCTGGGCCAGGCCTCTTACTAACCCCGCTATTTAAGGAAAATAAACACTGGAGATGGCGTGGAATGTCATCACATTGAGGACAATTATTAATTTGTTTAGAGACTGCAAAGTGGTCAGTCAGTAAGTGAGTATGATGTCTTGGAGAAGCAGAGGAGGAGAGTAACCCAAGATGCTAATGATCTTTGACATTACAAATGGTTAGGTGGGAGAGCTGAGGATGTAACACTATCTGTCCAGAATCACCACTGAAAGGTATAACAGCAATTGTCCCGGGGGATTAAGAAATGGCAATCCTTATTAATAATCTTGTCACAAAAATCACCTTAGCGGCAGATAGATTGTCGTGTTGTTTTGTGAATATAGCTGGTTTGCTAGAACTGAAGTAGAAAAAATATATGTATTAAATGTATGAGATCTTTACATTGTACTTTGAATGTTTCATTCAGCATTCACTGTGGATTCCGTTGTGAAACCCCTCTAAGGGATTCTCGACATTTAAAAGCTCTTTCTTTTAGGAGAAATGCCAGTTAGCACCCAGAAAAAGGAATATATTGACAAATGAACGTCAAAACATACTTGCTCCAAATGAACATGATTATTCCACCTCGTCTGTACTGATGTTAGATGCGTGTTCAGTTTTTGCTTCCCTGTAACAGAAAAACATAACCGGTCCCCATTTTATGGACTTTGTACCTCAAGCAATTACATTTTAGAACCAAAATAAAAACACTGTGCCGCCCTTAATTTATCCCCCTTTTTCCTCGTGTCCTGCTTTTGTCCCCCCAACTATTTCGTGACTGACTAAGGTCACAGCCAGACAGCCAAAACACTATGAATAAAAAACGAAAACATATGAACCGTTATGTACACACAGGTATAAGAAATATGTGGCAATTTGTGAGGGATTTTGACAACATCCACTCTGCTGCAATGTTTTTATTATCTTATTTTGTGATCACAAGCTTGAAATAACATTGCACCTGCTTGCTGCGGTATTTTGAAAACCATCTCAAAGAGAAATGGCTAACTATTGTGAGTCAGAGAAAGAGTTTCTCAGGGGATTATACAGTAGAAGCTCTATTTTCCCAACCTGTCTGTGAAAGACAACTGTGTTGGAGGTGTAGTTCCTGAGAGCAGCTCCAGCTAGCTGCTCCACCTTTCCTCCTGTCTGAGTCTGAGAAACACATTTTCATGCCTGGACAAGTCCAACCCGTCAAATGCCTGTATCATGTGTGCTCTCTCTTTGTTGAGACTTACCTTTCTCAGTATCCAATTTTCTGCTTTCTAAGGTGCAAAATATAACCCAATACACTTTTCCTCACCTCTCATCCATGGGTTACATCGACGTTATCGATGAACTTTTGCACTGCTTGTTCACAGAATATTATTCCTTACCTAACTGTACCAACCGAACAAGGGTTCCTGGCTTTGCACACAACCTCAAACATGTTGCCATGGTAAGCAGTGACCCCACTAATGATCCTTATCATCGGTTACCAAGGTTACTGGTGGACCTATATTGTCAACTGACAACTCGCTTCAGGTGTGAGGTGAACTCTTTCGACCCTCTTTGACAACTCAGGCTCCTTCCCACAAATGAGGAGGGTTCCAAAAACTCTTAGTAGACTAAAAACATAACACAGGACTCACAGTTTGGTTTCAACTCTAACTGATGATTCACCATTGAAGACGAAAGAAACCAGAGAATATTCTACCAACATATTCTCCTAAATAGGAAAATAAGAAAAATACAATTAGAATAATAATTAAGAGAAATGAAATAATCATTAGCCAACCTTTCAATTAATTGGCTCAACCGAATCTCAAAATAAAACACAACCCTGGGGGGAAACTGCAGCAACAGCATTATGCCTTGGCTTGACATTTTAATTACACCATGTGATGGAATATCTGTCATTTCGTCTAGGCTTGACATTTTAATTAACCCTCTGATGCCCTATCTTAGCTGTCAGTCAAACTGCAAAAGTTATACTAACCTTAGCTATAACCTAAAATGCATATGCCTTATATTCATTTTAGGTTATAGTTAAGGTTAGTTTATAGTTAAGGTTAGTTTATAGTTAAGGTTAGTTTATAGTTAAGGTTAGGGATAGGGTTAAAATAGGGAGCACCACAATAATTTTAATCTGCAAGCCTACTAGAAAGTTGTAAATGCACACAATGCCGCTAGTGGACAGAATGTTTTTCATATTTTGACAGGTCCGAATTTAATCTCTTTTTAACCCAGCACTAATGTCTCACGTAATTGGTCACATGCTCGATTACCTTTTGGTTCCACATGTAAAGAGAGAGGGAAAAAAACTGAAAAGACGGGTTCCACCTCTCTTTCAAATGGCCCCCTTCCCCCACCACAGCAATGTAAAATGTGAAGGATTACAACATCGGCCGAATTGTCACTTGTTGTAAGACAGGAACCAGTGTAGCTTTTTATCTCTTGCCATTCCATTCTTTGATGAAAGATCTACAGTACATTTTGGGTGTACAAGACATTAGTACCAAACCTAATATAGTACCCGCAAAATCTTCATGTCCTCACTTACTCTTTACGGGTTAGGGCTGACTTGGCTTCAGGTGTCATGAAGCTATTGACCTAGGTGTCCAAACTCATGTTTTTAAGCAGTCTGAAATGTCTGCCCGCTAGCATTATTTCATGTGGGAGATGTCTGGTGAATGATCACTGTGCAAACTCTAAGGCTACCTGTGTGCTTTATTTTGACTTTGTAGGACAGGTTTTCTTTGATGTTTATGAAGAAAGTTGAGACTAGCATTAGGTAGCTGCCCTGGGGCTTGACACTAAATCTTTACATGAGGCAATGACTCCACGCAGAACAAGGGCTCTTTACATTCATTATCAGAAGCCATCCGTCACTTGTTTACATTGTCTCCATGCAGGTGAACGACATCCCTTAGTCAAAGCAGGAGAAACTAAAACAAGGCCTGGGATCAGGTTCTCCTCTCGCTCCGTGCGCAACTCTCCACAGCATCCAGAGGAGGAGGAGAGAGAGAGATCAAAATGCAACCTTGTCAACGTCTTTCCCTCCAAGTTTACTGACTCACCCCTTTGTTGTCTAACTTATTTTGCAGATGTAAGTTCAGTCCACACAAACATGACAGAAAGCCTCGAGAACACGTCGACTTGTGGTGTTATATGTCACTGGGAAGGATATAATTACGCTCAAGGTGCTAATAGCATTTATCTAGCCTCAGAGAAAGAACGGCATTGAGGGACAAAATAATAGGCGGTGTTGTCTTCCTTTGAGACGGCTTTGTCGCCACGGTTGAACTTGATGAAAGAATCTGGTGAATAACAGGTGCGTCGACGGTGCCTCAATGTGACCACCTCCCCGGATTAACAAAAACAAGCGTTTCCCCCCAAAGGACAAAGGCCGCTCTCTCTTTTTTCCTCTTGTTGGCGTTCCCTCTGTAATTTACACGGTTGGGCCCAAGTCAAAAAGTGTTTTCATCAGAGAGCAAGAAGGCAAATGTCCCTTTTAGCCTGATGAAAACAGAGCACGCCCCGCGGTCCCAGTCACAGCAGAGCCCTGGGCACGCTAAAGGGGATCAGATGTTTGTTTGTTGTGCCACGACCGCAGCCCTTTTCCACAGAACACTGATGGAGGCGTCACATAGACAGTGTGTTTGTGTGCCTTTCAGTTGGGTTGCTATCCACGCTGAGGACCGACTGAGAATTGTTTTCTTCAATTGTCCTGTGTTACGAGTCTTGTCTCACAGCTAATGAACATTTGAAAAACGATTATCAGTAGATCTAGAAATCACACTTGGTGCTACATTCTTCATATTTATATTATTTTTAGCGGAATGACATTCGGACGTAGTCAGGTATTATTCATCAACTAATGTGTATTTCGGAAATAGAATAAACCATTTTGTGGGTCTCTGAGTAACATTCATTTCCTGGTGTCATTCAGATATTCAACTCTGACCTAAACAAAGCTTTCCATTCATAAGGAGACCTTACTTAAGGTTTCACTCCAGCACTTACCTGCAGAAGAAGCAGTCCCGTCAGTTGTAGACAGGTATTTTCTGTCAGTGTTACTTTTGGACATTTTTTTGGCAGACGGTAACATCTTACCCTGAAACATAATGTTACTGTTGTGTTTTTCCTTTTCCTTTTGCTAAAGAAATCTTAATGTGTCTCCAGTGGAGAGATTTGCTGCTCACTTGTTAGACAGAGAGAAGAACAGGGAATATCTTGTTGGACCTGTGGACCCTTCTCAAGTTACACCTTGTAGACAATTCTTTTCACACATACAGATACTTTGTGTTTGTTGAATAGTAACTGGTGTTCTAAATGTCTGCTTGGCCTAACTATTTATTTTGGCAATGTTATATCAGTCAGTAGTTTTACCGCCACAGCTTGGGTTTCATGGATTGCACAATTTTACATATTGAATGGGACATATGTTTTCTGTGAATTTTTACCCAATTATTTTAATAAAATAATTATTGCCCTCGAATAATCAAATGCCTATTAAACATTTTCTCTCCAAACAGTTTGTATATGATCTTGTTAGGATTCAATGTTACAGACTTACTCTATTCATATTCTTTTTGGAATGGCAAAGGTGATTACTGAATAGGCCTAGCTATTACTATTCAAGAGAGGCGCCTGTGTTATTCCTAATGAGGTACCTAATATATCTTGTCAATATAAGCGACTTCCACCTGAGGTGTCAGTAAGGAATTTGAAAGTGAATACTCCCTTGCCCTTTCCCTGTGAGTAAAGGTCCTCTTCAGTTAAGCTGAGTGCTACATGATAACCTAAACTCTACCAAAGTTTGCCAACATTCCAGAGAAGCTTTTAAAAACGATGACATCGCCATCGTACACAATCAGCAAAATAGCTGGTCAAATGTCAAGCTCTTCTTATGAAATGTTTTGTAAATAACGTGCGATAATGACTTTAAATACCTGCAGACAACAGTTTTACTACAAGGGGAACTTTTTTTCAGGACACAAGAGGCTGTCTGGATTGGCCTGGGGGGGCTCTACTTGTCACATAGGAGTAATGGTTCCCTCAGTTCAGACTCTGCCGCTCGGCTGTGTTGCTGTTGCATTGAATTACAGCCCTTGGACAATTCCTCTCTTTTTCTGTTGGATATTCAATCTTCTGATAAATTGTTTTGGAATTTGAGGCCTCAGTGAGCAGGACGTGTTTTGAAGCAGGTTTCTGTTGCTCTGGTGGAGTGTAGGCCGCTGTGATATGAGGTTCAGGAGTCTGACAGCCAAGCTATCTGTCAGGACTCAGGTTAAGCCCCACTTATCGGACCAGGCTGGAGTACGGGGACAGAAGTTTACTTAATCCAAGCTCATTCTTAACGACAATGGCGTTTATGAAAAACAAACAGCGCTCAAGCAGCTAGTGCCAGAGGCTAAGGTGTAATGAACAACACGCTAATGCCGTGTCACAACTACAAACCAGCGCCCGAGAGTAAACATATAAATATTATTCCTGTTGGACTTAAGTCAGATGAGTTTGGCCTCGGGGTGCGTGTGTGTTCAATTTTTCCGTTGTTTTTTTCTTTCAACACAAGCTCTGTCTTGACTAGCATGTCCCTGTTATGATGTAGGAAACATGGAATTTATGAGGTCCCGAAGTCTACAGCGTTATAAATCTTCCAACGTAGGTGTTTAGAATCTGCCAAGTTCATAAAAGGAACTATGTCATATCTTTGACAAAACACGTGTATTTCGTGTCAAACACTGTATTAAGTCAGTCAGAATGTATATCTCTCTTGTTCTTTAAAAAAAAAAAAACCTAATTAATCAAAGCTTAACACATTTTAAAGCAATCGTTCTTTTTCCATGTTTTTTGTTTTTTCGTTACCCAACAAATCTCAAGGTAACTATGAAGCTGAAGCACCGAATGACATTAGGGCAGAGCTTGATCAACGGCTTGTGGCAATGGAATCATGGATTCGGATGGATCATTTTGTTCAATGGCAAAAAGCAGAACGATATGTCAAAGTAATATGCCATGAGAATAGACTGGTATCTGTCTTTAGCTTATATGGGAATATGAAGAACGTCATTGAGTTAATACAACAGAAGATGAGAACAAGCAAGAAAACCAGGGTTATGTTCATTAAGCACAACATGAACAAAGGTGGACTAAAACAGAATGTGGATTTGTTCAATCAAAAATGGTATTTCCTATCTATTGCAGTGTGCCCAAATGAACTTAAACTGGAGGATTGCTGAAACACCTGCTGTGAAAGGTTTGTGTGTTCTGGTCCTCAGGGCAATCATCCCTGCATTTCACCATTAGCATGAAGGACACATATGCTGCACATCATCCTGTCCCTACCTGATGGTGTAATGACACAGGATCCATTTCATTTAATTGGGGTGTTTTACATCCCTCTGATTATTTCTTGGGGTGGAGTTTAATTATTTGTTGTTTAATGAATCTCCGTTTTCTATGGCTTCCAGTATGTGTCAACATTGGAACTTATGCGAGCCTGAGTTTCTGAATATCTCAATGCATTAATAGAACAGACGTAGATAAAGAAACAAAGGCATGACACAGTTTGCTACCCTATTCAGCAAAGTAGTCTGCCAGCACTCAAAGCATTTGGAAACAGTCCACGTTGTGCATTTACAAGTCAACTTTTGCTGCTTTAGAAAATGCTTGGCATTTACACTGGCATTTAGACTTATTTATTTATTTTCCCAACATTTAAAAACATTCAGATGCAAATTCGGTTAGTTCTTATAAAGTCATGACATTTCAGAAATATGAAATAAATTGATATGGCCCAATTAAATTGCAACTGTTGCTCGAGAAATCCACAGCGTTCGGTCTGCTCGAAATTGCTTTGTGCCTCATATTCTGTGTTTAAAAACGTCAGGAAGCGAAGAGTGTTCTTAGATGACAGCAGGCTTCTCTCTATATATGGCTTTGAACAGGGGAATTATGTGAAATTGTGCCTCAGCGCCTGAGACGTCAGGAGAATGCATTGGTATTGTGTACGGAAACACCCACAGTGCTACAGTACCTATAGGATGCTGAAGTTCAGCCTAATAACCTTCGTTCTTATTTCACATGGTGGTATCCATTCCAAAACGAACTAATATACACTGGAATAAAGGACACCTTCCACACACAAAAAAACAATCTTGTTTTCCAAGGACTTAACTAATGTCTTAGAGAGTACATGTTCGCTATTGTATTGAAACAATGCTGAAGACACTACTCTGTTTCGCCCACCTTTCACCCTGATGCCACAGGTTCTACAAAACAGAATCTCAGATGAACTGGTTTCACACCTAAGTAGAATGGGGCTCATTCGGAAAGACATGGCGCACATGATTCAGCAACCTCTACAAGTCCGATATGTTTGTCAAACCTTTTCTGCATAACTTCCTGAATGGTGGATATATCAAAAGGGTCATTGTCATAGTCAGAGTCTCAACTAGCCTGTGGTGCTGTAGCGCATTAGATAAAAGAAACTTGAAAGATATTTGAAGAGGATATTCTACCAGAAGAGCCTGTGGGAGTAAATGAAGAGTTGTCTGTCTGTCTGCTTCTCTAATAGGTATGGCTCTAGGGGAATGCTTGGTGTCTATCACCCAGTGAATAGCTGGAGGAGAACTAGAAAGGAAACGTGAGAACGGCTATTGAGTCATTTTACATTTTAGCGCTATACTTAACAGTTATAAATTACAGCATCATTTGCTGGAGAAGAGTATCCAGGCACATCTCCACGTTGACAATTTTATATTGAAATACGACAAAAGTATTTTGCACGATTTGTCAACAGTTATAACCCTGAATAAATACTAGTCCTTATTGTTTTAATACCAGAAATTACAGAACTGCATCGTCTTGTTTATGGTGATACAGAGATATAAGGGCTGTTGACAGACAACGATGTGGCAGCAACATATATAAAATAAGAAACTAAAAGAACAAATCCGCACGCGAATGATTATTACTTATTTCTCCGTAATTAGATGTTTACTATACAGTCTCCAAATGTCCCAAGTGACAGTACACTTAGTAATATTTAGAAAACACTTCGACACCTTTTGATTTGCTGCAGACGAACAGGAACAGAATTAATTGCCACACTTTCAAGTTCTTTGTGTTTGCTTTGTTTTCTCTCGTTATTGTGATAGTTGTAGACAGCTGGCCTGGAGACATGAGGGATTTGATAGTTCATTTGTAAAAGGCCTCACCCAAAGGTGTGTCTGTCTGAGGTGGGTAGAGGGGTGTAACATTGTTCACAGGGAGCAATGTCAGGGGGCAAGTCCTATCCACCCTCAACAGGACATAATATCTCTGTTGAAGAATTAGGAATTACAGCTTTTACAAATTCCAAAGAACCTGTCACAAGGAGGAGGGCTTTTTATTTTGCTTGTGGCTGACAGCAATTTTGCTTCCAGTCGCTTTCATATTTGTGCTCCAGCTTTCTTTGTTCCTATCAAAACAACACGGGAACTCCTGTGTTCCTGGGAGACTTGATAGAATCAGGAGTGTGCATCAGGGAGAAAGGGAGAAAAAATTACAGTCTGAGGTGATGCAAATGATATCCTCAGTGCATCTTCCCTAAGCTCCAATGAGCATGCTGACAGCTGATGCCAGATTAAACAAAAAGATCAGGAACTTATGGCTAATAGCTCAAAGCAATCATCTCTCATTATTTCAATTACATGGGTAAATGCATGCAATCATGGATCAAATTGCTCTTCTGAAGAGTCTTTTCAAGCAAAGCATTTCTGTCAGTGAAATAAAAAAAGACAAAAAGTGAAAATATTTGCATTTATTTCTTTATGAAAATACACCTTTGTTTGATAAAAAGAATGTACATGTGTAGTGCGTTAACGATAACACAATAAAAAACAACAAGGGTACACACTGGCCACTAAGATGATTGGCAGAGTGAGATCCATCCCAAGCAACCAATGCAAATGGAATGTCCACTATCCCAGAGTGCCTGCTTAACTAATAGAGATGTACAGTAAAAGGCAACCTTTTCGCCCAATAATAGCACCTGGCTGGTGCTGACAAGAGAGCAGCTCGAATGTCCAATCCAGGGGTTTCAGCATTCTTATGCGCAGTCCAAACGGCACCCTACATGTAATCCAGTATATAGTTTCCGTTTGACCAGTGGCCCCATAGTGCACTTTATAGGGAATTGGGGTGAGGTTTGGAACTCTAGACTCAGCGATGTGATTGATGACTCAGTGACTGGTAGAAAATTGCCTCCTATGAATTATTCATCCAGCAGCTATCTATTTGCTGTTGAAGTAGCTGACAGGAAAGTTCTGACTATCTGAGCGCAATCTGCTCTCAAATCACTTAGCCTACAAGTTAGAGAATATTTAAAGAAGCCAAGCGATGTATCAGGTTTGGTTGTTTTTCAGCTCTGAAAACAGAGCAGACAGATGTAGGGAGACCGGGGTCACAGCACTGTTTACTCAGCCAACATGCAATACGACGAAGTGCATTTATTTCATTAAATGTTGTTGATTTATTTTTTCCACAGCTAACATGTGTAATATTATTAAACATCTGGTGAATGAACATGTATATGCGCGCGAAGGAAATCAATTTATAACATACATTTGGGATTCTGTACGGAGCAAAGAGAGCCGAGATCTCCAGAAGACTTCTAGGAATCTATTTTGTATTGACTCTGTCCCTCACTGGAGGGTCGGGCTGTAATCGAGCTCAACCTTCGTCCCTCCGTCCCGCAGACCGTAACGTCCAGCCGGCAGCCACACCGTGCAGCAATTCCCGGACCGGGGCAGTGTGGGGCTGGGTAGGTTGATATGGAGGCACCAGAGATAGTGTGGCGGGTGGTGGGAGAAAGAGGCCGACGAGATGGGGAGCGGGCGAGGGTGGCTTTAGCAACCCAGTTGCGCTTCCCTTTGCATTAGCCTTGCCTGCTCAGTCTCTATCGACCTGTCACAGGCATCACGGTGATTGACTGGCTCGGCAGATGCGCCGGTATAACAGGTAACCCGATCCACCGGTCCCATCTGGCTCGCAGCCTTCCTCAATTCACACCCGGCAAAAGAATAGACATCACCACAAGCACGGTTTTCTTTGCGGCGCGACATTAACATTTGTCGTATCTGAGGCGTATGGACATGCACCGTAGCCTACTGTGCAAATGTCTTATGCACTTGAAAGTCGAAGTAAAGCCGTTGACTTGGGTAGAAAGTGTGTTCAATAAAATATATAAATGTGTATAAATATATATTTAAAATACATTAATGTAATAGCCTATTTTATACTTGTTTTACAAATAAACAATTACTATCCAAGTTAATGACTTCAGGTAAACTTTCAGGTGCTTAAGACTTACATTGTGCTGTAGGTGAAGGGGGATACATTTACGTCGAGCTTCATTTGCATAGGTGATGGCACGAGCGAGTGCGCGTCCATGCAAAGACGGGTCACCGGGACGCGTCTGCTTTACAAGGGTGATCTCTCTCTTTCAAAAGGATGGACAGGAGACCAAGACTAACGGGGATTTTGGAGGGTAATCACCGAATTACCATAATTCTGAAATAATTCTTTCTTTTTTTTCTCGCACAGCAATTGTCATGCATGCGCTGGTTAATTTTTCATAGGGGAAAAAAATTGCAATTAGAAAAAGTGATGAGATGAGTATTCATATTAAAGTAGCTACTGTATGATGGGGGTTCTTGTCTTAGACAGATGGAGGGTCTAATTGCACAAAGCTTGAGAAGCTTATCTCTTCTGGACTGGTGATGGGGGTGGGATTTGGTTGCAACATTTGGATTTTCTGTGGAAGCTTTCTGTTTACTCTTGTGCTGGTTGGACACATTTTGGCTGAAGGCTAGATGGTTCTGAGAGGGGCAGGAAGCAGCGCTGATCTTGGTGCTTTTCCGTCCCCAGGTTCTGTCGGGAAGCACTGGGCCCCTCTCTCTGGCGAGTGCAGGTGTATCAGGTCCTGCCCCCCCCCCCCTCCCCCTGCTGCTCCGTGGAATAATACTCTTCACTAATCGCTCATCCTTCAATAATGACTTCTTCCCACCAAAATATTTTGTCAAGCTTGTGTACCCGGAGTTCAAGCCTTTGAATCAACACCTCGGAAATCTATCAACAGCCCGCAATCTTCCAGGCTTTCACATGGCGGCGAAGTAGCTAACACTTTCCCAAATCCCCTCTCACCCGACGCCCCACACTAAAACCCAGTCACAGAGTGTGACCAAGATGCTCGGCTCGGCAGAAGGGTGTCTGGTGCCGATGAGTATGGAGGTCCCTGTTACCCAGTCACACGAACAAGCAGAGGTATGAAAAGGACATATGTAGCCTATATAATGAGTAGGCCACTGCGCTATTGTCAGATAGCCGATATGTTGGAGCGACAGAAAGGGGATTAAAATGTGCTTTGACGCAGTACACTCTATTGTCTACAGAACCCAACTGTTTACGGAGAACATGGTTAGGTTTCTTGTCTTTATTGCTTTAAATGATTTTCCTTGGCCGTCCTCCAGCATGAGGTTCTTGACACTACGTGCATTTTTACTGCCGACGTATTAAGTTTTCTAACTCCTCAAAAGATATGCTGCTCAAAAACATTAAGAGAACACTGAAATCACACATTGGGTCTCGATGAAAGAAATATAATAAAGATCTAAATCTTTACGATACATTGTGTAATTCGTTGAGAGCAAAATGACGTAACATCAGATGTTCTCCAACCGATTACGGGCTGGATTAAAAAATACACAAAAAATCTAAGTAATCAACTGAAATACAGACTGTTCCAACTCTTGTGAATTTCGTCATGACGACTTATTAGTGACTCAGTAGTGTGTATGGCTCCCACCAGCCTGTTTGCACTCCCGACAATGTCTGGGCATGCTCCTGATGAGACTAGGGGATCTCCTCCCAGAACTGGATCAGGGCAATTCCGGTATTCTCCGGCGAATGCCAATAGAGTTGCATGGTGCTGGGTTGTGAGCACAGGTCCAATTAAAGAATGTTGGGCCCTTATGCCACCGGCATGGAGTTTGTTCTTGACAATTTGGTCCGAAACATGCATACCAGTAGGCCGCTGGATGTCTATTTGTAAAGATCTGGCAGTGCTCCTCCGGTTCCTCCTTGCACAAAGGAGACAATAGATACCAGTCCTGCTGCTGGTTTGCTTTGTCTCCTTCTACGCCCTAGTCCAGCTCTCCTCGCGTATTGACCCCTCTCCTGGCATTTCTTCCTGCTCTTGAGACTGTACTGGGAGACACAGCAAACCTTCTTGCGATGGTACATTTGGATGTGCCATCTGGAAAGAGCTGGATTGCCTGTGCAACCTGAATGGGCTGCAAGTACAACCTCATGCTTCCAGTAGTGACAAGGACAGAAAAACTAGAGAAGAATCTGTCAAGAAGGATATGGAAAGAGAAATTGTCTGTGGTCGCCACCTGCAAAACCATTCCCTTTTTGGGGGTTGTCTTGCTGTTGCTTCTCCAACGTGCCTGTTGTCACTTTAATTTGCACCAAACAGGTAACATTGATGAACAATCACTGATGTTCCTAACTCGATGGATTGATATCCCTGATGATTTATTGACTTGGTGTTATACTGCGATGGTTATGTGTTCCCTTAAGTTTTTTGAGCAGTGTAATAACACCAAACCACAATATGTTGACAATGAAAATGCACAACGAGCTACGACAGGCTAGTTGTGTTTTAGGACACAAAGTAATTCAATCGTACCAATGACATCCATGACAGAATAATTTCCTCCCGACAGACAACACACATCAGGTAGAGGAACACCTCCTTGGGTTTTCCTCTCCTTACCTCTGCCCCCTCATGCTCGGGTCCTCTGCCTCCCCCTGCCTTCTCCTCCCAGGCTGCTCTGTTGTGGTTTTTGCTGCTCAGAAATGAATGTGTGTGTGTGTGAACGGCAGTAGAACTCCGGGAGCCATGGTAATAAGTCACAGCATCGTCAGCTCAGCGCTGAAGACTCACTCTAATGAAGAAAAAGGAGCCGTGTCTCTATTACATACTGTAACCCTGAACTCAGACCAAGGACACGTGCACCCTTTAAGCCACTCTGCCATGTCACTGGTGTCGAGGAAGTTAGTAGCATATGCTGTTGTGTGCCCTGCATGGATGGGAGCTGTACAAAGTGTGAGGTTCTGGCATTTAAAAGGGAGGTCTAATTAAAAAGAAAACGAGAGTTCACTGTGTGTTTGAGAAGTTGATCTTGAGCTGGTAATGTAGCTGAACTTCTTGTTTGAGGTCAGGAAGGAAATTATGGGACAGGAAAAGTGTGACTGGCTGCACGAGCCGTTTTGGCAAATGCTGAAATAATACTGTTTTCGCTCCCCTATCACCCAGATATGTTAGCTAGCAAACAGCTCCCAAACCACAACAACAAACACTATGGGATACAATGGGATAGTCTACTGATTTTAACAGGGACGGCAAATTGTCTAGAAACACTTACTGGAAAAGTATGTGTGCTATGCTAGCACCATCTATATTGTATTATTCAAATTATGTTGAGCTATGGTTTCTTTACTGCACCTGAAAAACACACAGAATCATCAGAGGATCTCTATTGGTTGATTAGGGACAGCCATATTCAACAACTCTTCAATATCATGAAATTGGGAGAGGACACATGGTGCGAGAACGAATGCAATTACTTGATCATTAAACTCGATGATAGAATCTGTTTTAGAACCAAAACAAACACAGAGGCTCTGCTCATCAAACTTGAAAACTATTATGTGAGTCATTCAATTTAATTGTTAGTTGTAACGCCTGGCAGCAATGAGTCCTACATCAGCAGGATCACTGCCAAGATTTATACATGTTGATCCAACTCAGCGCTCCAATCAACTATGGTAGGCCATATTTTATATGCACATAGAACAATAGATCAAGCATTAGAGAAAAATGTAGATTGGCAGATTGGATGCATAGTGCAAGAATGAATAGAATTTAATGATTTATGTTATGATGGACACATCGCAGAACTAAAACATATGCAAAATCTCTGCTCAGTAACAACAAGGAGCTATGTATGTGGAGCTACGGAAGTTTGAAAAACGATGATCGATTATCGCCTACAAAACAATCAAGCAAACCAAATTTGAAATTCATAAAAAAATGCTTGTTCCTTGTTTGCCTAACTATTGAAAATTGGCCATTTCTAAGTCACAACAAAACACCCAAATGCTGAGCAAGATGTAATTGAGAGGCTTGCAGAACTAAGACATTTTCAGTTAATTGTCCTCCATAGCATAGGTCCAATGTGCTTTAGGTGTTACTCATCTAAATGATCAAAAGAGGTCTGCCTCAACCCAAAGGGTACAGGTTTTGGGTGGTTCCTTATCCATTGTATTTCTTTCCAAATCTGTTCTAGTAAACAAAAGACATTATGCAAATTGTGTGAAGGATTTTATATATGAATTGAACTCTGTAGCTCCTTCAAAATGATTGTTGGCCTCTCTGTGTCTTCTCTCCCAAGAGTGCGTGTTTGATTCCTCAGGATTGAGGCGTGATTAAGTTTAAACTTCCAGATTATTGATCCAACTGTGCTCACTGGGATATCCAAACATTATCTTATAAAATAAGAAATTCAGTAGAATATCCTTTGGTCTGCATTTTACTTCAGATTCCCAACCTTGGTACATTAGGGTACTTCAGGAAAGGATGCCAATTATCCTTTTTTTACCCCTAAAATGTGACAGTGGCTATAATGGCTCAGAGGTGGAAGTGAATGATACTGTAATTATATCCTTGTTAAGGCAATTCTTTTATCTGTGTAAACAGGAATCTTCTTACAGCAGAAATCTTTTTTTCACAAATGTTTTCCAACATACAGTATTGGGCAAAAGTCTTAGAACCTGAAAGGTGAACTCCAGGATGTTTTGGATATTATGTTTTCAATTGCAAATATATATAATATATATATATACAAATATTAATGTATATTGTATGTATTCTTTGTAATATATATAATATACTTCTTATCCAAAGTAACCATAGAATAATTTATTCTATTCTATAAGATATCAAATTAAATGGAACACCATTTATCTATTGTAATTCATTGAAATTACAGAATTCTTAGGTGGGTTGAATACTTTTGCAACTACATGATGGGCCTTTGTGCAAGAACCTGCGTTTAAGTTCAGAGCCGGCATGCATGACCATTTCTGCAAATATCTGGGCCACCCAGACTGCAGGACCCTGAGAGCAAATATCTAGGGGGCCAAGCATGCAGGGTCTTGTCTGCATAAATGTAGTGTTCATTTAAATCTCGACCTTCAGTCCACGTGGACCTCTCTCTGGTTATGGGACCAAGTACACTCACACAGCCTTAACCACCTGACCCAAAAGTCAACCCTCCATAGTTTTCACATATCCAACCTATTGCTATCCACTCAATATCACCTTCGGGAACTGAAATTCTACCAGACCCCTTATCAGGACTGGCAGACTGATACAAAATCTGTTCAATGCTGCTTGTTTCAGGGAGTCTCAGGGAGCCTGGACTAAGCACGCCTGTTGACTGACAGTTTGCTCCAACTGCCAAAGGGGCTAAAAGCAAGGTAAGGTTTGCTTCATACCACCGTGTCAGAACCCAGAAACGTAAATGACAGTGAAAACAAAGGAACGCGTGACAAAGTGCAAAGGTTGCACTACTAACAAGCTGTAGAACTATATCTTCACCTTGGCTTGTTGGTTAAATATTGTGTCATATGATACGTGACGTTGCTCTTATAACTGTGTAACAACCAAGTAACTAAAGCATTTTTAATGACACTTATTCCTTGGATACATGATACGATCTTCAGACTTGTTCCACAGTCATATTGTGTAAATGTACTCTCTGACTAAATAGTGTCAGCAGAGTATAAAATAGAGTGTGTTAATCAATAATCAGATCAATTGCGCTATGTTCACCACGGATGATGACATTTATGAACATAATGAAGAGAAATTAATATAAAGAAGAGCACTACACTACTCTAATCTACACTAACAGAATTAGATCAACCATGTGGGAATTTGAATATTAGAGGATATCGACTGTTGCAGTCTCTTGTACCCTCATGTCAAGTTGGACCGATCCAAGACAGAAAAGAGATAGACACGCTTCATTGTAAAAAGCTATCATTTATTTACAGTAATATATTTTAAATATGATTGAGCAAATGTTTTGAGTACCAGTCCTTAGTCCTCTTCATTCTTGGCCAAATGTTTCCCCTCAACCTTGCAAGAATCAATCAGTCATACACAAACACAGAGGCGTCTGTCATCGCTTTGATTTAATGTCGGATGAAAATGGTAGCGACAATATGGTTGTCAGTGAGGGCCAATCACTCTCGAGCATTCCATAAACACATAAAAATGTCAGAGGAACTTAGAGAAACCCAAGAAACTGCCAAATAATCCCCAGCTCAGAGTAGCAACGTGGTGGAGAATGTGAGAGAGATAGAGAGGAGGAAGAAGTAGATGTTGAGAAAGTATATAGCTTTTATTATAACCTCTGCACTCCTTTATCCTAATGAAAATTCGGTGTAATGTAACATACAAATTCAGATTTTATTTTAGTTTTCATTCATTATTTATTATTCCTTTATTATCCAACACTTGGTTTGGCCTTGTAAACAAATGTTATCCATGCCAATTAAATAGTTTAAATTGGAATTTACCAAGAGAGTGAGAGAGACTGAGAAAGCCAGTAGCAAATGAGATGGAGAGATAGAGAGAATATGAGAGTGAGTGAGAGACAGTAAGCGAGAGAGAGAGTGAGAGAGAGCAGACTGCAAAGAATGGCACAGAAGGCAGATGTTGCTTGCTAAAAGTGGACTTTGTCCGTCACTTAAGGGGCCAGAAAAATCTACCAGTTGAAGGAATTGAAATATTTCTGTCACTGCAGATTGTGGCTGGTTTAGCTTGGGGCTGGTGTTTGTCTATGTATGTTTACAACAACTGTCATTAAAGGCACAAGGAACAAGAGGGGGCAATGTAATCAGATCCCTCCCCTTTGTTGAATATTTAATGTCCGACTGAAGGGAAGAAAGGCCTGCGTACTCTTCCTTCCTCATCACTTGGCTCGCTGGCCCCTCTAAGTGTCTCCTGGGATGGATGGGTTTCCTCGCTGGTCACCATGAGGACCCATTTACTGTCTGATCTTTGCTCTTTATTTCTCGACTCCCTTCCTGTCTCCTGAAACCAAATTTGTTTCGTTTTAGTCACCTCAAAGCAGACTTGTGTGTATATATTTTCAGGGTAAATGTAATTGTCAATATGGATTTTAAGTCAGTTTTCAGATCAGGTTTTAGAAATATGTAAACTGTTGTGTTATTTTATCATCCCCAGTCCCAGCAGTGGAACACCTACCTCAGATGGTGAACATCCAATATCGAGGAACGATCTTTAAGCAAGACAACTCAGACATAAATGGATTAAAGTAACCATAATGGGAAAACAAGTGCCCCTTTCAAGTGCAGTTGGACGAAATTTAAGACTAGGAAAGTTGCATTATAAATGTTTTATCAAATTGAGGATATTTTCACACTCACTGATTCCTGAAACATGAACCTATATTTTCTGTCTTTGGTTTCCTTTCTTGAAGTACCCTAATGTGCCAAAGATGTAATACTTAAGCTCGGGTTACTGTTGTTGGTTTGTAAGTTGATGTCTAAAAAGTTCTGATTTGATTTGAATCGACCAATGTGCATTAAAACCACCGTTCTTTAATCAAAATCTTATATGATCTAAAAGTGAATGTAACAAAACCTTCCCATTCTTTCAACATCCTGCTCATTTTGACCAGTCTAATTCAGTTGTGGACTGAAGGCCCAATGTCTACTATTACAGCAATGGAGGGTTACAGTACTTTGCTAGATGGACGTATTAGTTTATACACCTCTCTTTGTTCTTATTGAACATGGTTGCACATACAGAGTGGTCTATCAGAAGGAGTTGTACAAAAATGTAAAAGTTTAAAACTCATCTCTCTTGTTTCATCAACAATCTTGAAGTGTGTTCAAATTCGTGACTTGACAACACAAATGTAGTTAAAGGTAAAATAGCAGGTATATAATACACATTTCAAGAGGAATTTAAATGTTAAATGAGGTCATGCAAATATATTTATAAGGCAATGTTTATACTGTACACGTTTAAATCATACATGGTCGTGTGAATGTTTTCTGATGTAATGGAGATACAGAATAGATATGTACTCAGCTTTACCACATTGACAGACAGAGTGGTTTCAATATTTGTAGTACATAAATGCTCAATAAAGCGATATTGAATAACCATAACCAATTAATGTTAAGACATGTACCAATAATCCAAGAAAGGAAGACTGACTTTCTCCCCTGCTTCCTGTTTGGTTTTGCTTCATTAAATGTAAAAGTGGGAGAAAAATGGGAAAGAGACAGCCAAGTTAACATTCATTTACAAGTCGCCCGGAGTTCTAATGGGATTGTTTCTGTCATCGAAAATAGACTGTTAAATGGAGAAACATATTGATCAAATCCTGATTTTGTTTGTGATAAAAAAACTGTGAAAAGGACCATGTCAGATATTTGACAATGTAACATATTGACAATTTTTTGGACGATTTTAAATCTAACCTTTATTTATTTATCAGAAGGCCTGGATAACATAATTATTATATTGTGATTAAGAGCACTTTGCATTACGAAACAATAATTCATCCACAACTGTGACATGCTGTTGTGCAGGCTGGTTAACAATCAATAATTGGGAATAAACTTTCCTCAAACAATCAATCAGGATGCGTCCCAACAGCACTTCATTTTCATAATTGGCCCGCTCTTGTCTGCCTATGAAGTCAATGTTTTGGTGGCGGGGCCTGGAAGCCAATATAAGTGTGTTTTCTCAGTGTGACAGGCAATGTATCATATGTGGAACACTTTGTGCATTAAGCCTATATTCCCCATGCAGAATTCTGAATGAAGACCCTGCAGCATCCACGGCAAGACACTACAAAACGGACACACAAGAACCCAGAGAAATTACTTAACGGATCGGTTACATCTAAAATGAAGGAATCAATAACAATATTTTCCCTTGGACCCTATCTCACTGATAAGCAAAATCTGTCTCCTTAAAAGCCTTACATTAAAATTTAATAGGGAGGAGTTTGCTTCCCGTGATGTGTAATATCTGGACAGCTGTCCTCTGGCGTGTTTTGAACTTGTTTTCTTGGCCGTTTCAGTGTCATCCACTAATTGCCCTTTCTTTAGGACACATGATCCTATTGAATTCAATCATAGGAGTATAAAACAGGAAAACGCTTTCTGGAGGTCAGACGAAAACAACACGCCATTTCTAAAGCACTTTCTTCTGCCTCTTTACTTTTGTCTGAGCCGTCCCCAAGTGGCCTGGTTAAGCATCTGATTTCAGCCCATCAAGGGCTGCATGGTCGTTGGTGGGCTAAATTAGCAAGTGTGAATCCATTCCGAGTGAGTGGTAGACCTACTTGACATTTTCATTCCCTCGTACACTCAGTTGCTTCTTTCTGTTGATCACTTAGTTGAGTTTTTCATTCTAATTCGTTTTGAAGGAGACAGCGGCTCAGTTTAGATGCATCTGTTCTGCCCATGTGTGGTACCAGATAGATCAACATTATGAATGCATCCAAAGACTTTATCAACAGGTGAACGCGTGAAAAGCTTATATTTGCTGATTTCCGCCCGGGATCTCGTATTCCCCCCCAATTTCTTTACTTCCTCATTGCAGCTTTTCTTTTCTCTTTTTACAGCTGATGAAAAAATAGACCGCTGTCCTTCCAATCACTGTTTTCATGAAATACAATGAGAGCCTGTCAGCGTCAGAGGACCAGCCCCGGATAGAAAACCCTGTAGACATCCAATAGTTCACGCAGTCAGCCCAATCAGCAACCGTATTCGCATGAAAAGCGTACCCTAAAGAAAGGCTGGATTTACCACCTCCTTCAGGTCTTGGCCAATGAGGCCAGGCACGTCCCTGATTTCACAAGTGCAACCCAAGCAATCACTGTAGTTCTCCTGATCCTGATTGCTTGGCCTTACCGCCTGCATCTCCGTGTCGGAGCGAGGATGCGAAGAGCCAAAGATTATCTTTCGCTGTGAACTTACTTTGATTACCGACTTAGCGAGACGTACGCCATGCCCTCATCAGCTGGCTAACATGTCTGTAGTCTGAACAGGACGCTGCGCTCATAATGTAGTATTTATTAAAGACTGGCTGTTCAGACAGATCAATATCCAATCTCTGACAGCCCCTACTGGCGAGGTGTCTCTGGGCCTTCCAAGGTAAGAATAGATGACAGCAGATATACAACAGTGGCTTGTGGTTAAACATTGTGTGCTGGGCGTTTTAATGTGTGTATCTAAGCCCATAATGATTGCTACATCTGCAAGAAAGGCCAATGAAAAATAGATTTGGCTCTATGGCACTGCGTCCATCAGAATGTTCACAATATGAATAATTGAGTATGCTATTTGATCAGTGTTTCTGACCTCTCACAGTGATCTAATGTAATGCAAACTTGATACATCAGCAACAAAAATAAAGCGTTCCTGTTGATAATTGATTCATACTTTCAAGTAAAACATGTCTGAACCTTTTGGCAGATCTGGTAGAAAATGCTTGTTCTCTCTGTTGAAATACTTAGAATGTTCGTGACACACACTCAAAAAGCAGGTAGTTTGAATGTTCTCATCTTTGGAGCCCTTACTCTCCTCTTCTCTTGCCTTTAAGGCTCTTCTCTCTATCAACGTCTTGACAACCAGCCTAATCAAATGATCTCCACAGCTACTCTGATTTCACCTCACACTTTCACAGGGCCCTATCCATGGTTCCCAGTGGCCTATCGGGTCGCAAAGAATATTATCCAGGTTTCTTTTTTATCCTTATTTGTTCCTTACAAAACTCTCTTTATCTAGCCATTATATATCAGGTTTGGTTGAGGGTATAATGTTCTTTTAATACACCAAAAATCTCTTTAGTACAAACGTACATGGCAGCTTACAGGGTTGGTACCTGAGTAAGGTACAAACGGGGCTAATTGCTCTTACTATTTTCTGGCCGTGGAGCTTTCTTCTGTCTCCTGTCGCAGTAGGGCTGTTTGTGATGGATCGCTCTCTCTATTTGTCTACTCTTGACTGCTACTCCAGCTCCAGCCAGGTATAAAGATATTATCAGGCCTCGGTCTCATCGCCGCAGGGCCCCATGAGATAAGTGAGACCTGCTATTTCTCCGGAAATATCCCCTCATGTGAAAGTGTATCAGTATGTAGCATCAAGAGAAAGACACTGCTTTCAAAGTTTCTTTAAATATACATGTATAAATATATGTAGATACATATATACAGGCATATATAAATACATTTCTTGTTCAGTTCTAATGGACAACAATAATGCAGTATTGTTAATTAATTATTAGTTAGAAATGAAACAGATAAAGCCAATAATTCATGGAATTTCTATGAATGCTTTATTGTCACAAACATTATTTTATCAATGCAACAATAGTCAATCAATGCAACAATAAATTCAAGTAAACAATTTTTAAGTTGAGGGATTCTGTTTTTCATAGCTACAGGCAAACTCATTGAAACTCTGGTCACAGTGGTTCTCCCAGCAATACTACGGCATAGCTGAGCCCACCTGCTATAACCCCGACAGGAACTTATCAATTAATCTCTCTCAACCCAGCTCAAGTAGGGGTAATCCTCCCATTGAAGTGTTTGAACTGTCCTACCACTAAACAAAGGGACAGGATAATGTCTTGTTGGAATGGTCTTGTTTTGGTGGAAGATCTTCAAGAGGCTTAGGGCCAAAGTCTTTGTAGCTGCTATTTGTCTCTCGACATAGCCAATAATCCTGGCATTTGTCAGGCCATTAGTGCCTGATGGCCATATTCAGATTGTTTGAGTGCCGTCCTCTTTTCCTTCTGTCAACTGCACTTGAGAGGCAACTTTCACAGTGTCTGATGATTAAGTTGTGGAAGGGTTCTCTCTAAGTAAGCTTCGCCACCTGTCATCAAGATGTAACCCGAGTTGCGAAATAGTTAAGGACAACCCAGCAATTTTTTCTCTTTGCCTTTATTTACCTTTTTCTTTTCATCAACTTTCAGTGCTGATCTCTGTATTTCCATAATAAAACACTTGCAAAATATAAATATATATAATATATAATCCCATATAACAATAGAAAATGTTTTAATCAGACATTTAATTTCCCTAATGGGCACTAAAATGTTCATCTTAAGGTAATTCAGAATGGCATGTGTTGAACATTTTAATGCAGTTTTTCCCAATTCTGAATATGAGCGGGGTGTATCTAGGACTAACATCTTTTGAGAGAGTTTTTTTTCTGGGGCTTTTCCGTCATATAATGTTTTAGGTAAGATAGTTAGGAAGTTTCTTAATTTCATCTTTATGTAAAAACGTAAACCAATTTCTGTTCGTTCTAAAGGTCAGCTAGTCCCAGCCAACCATATTGATGCCGATTTACCAAACAAAGTTTGTGGGTTTGTGTTGCATATTGAGGGGATTTATCTAAACAGTTTCTCCGATTTTGAATCCGTCTTGGGGGGTCAAATAGAAAAAGTTACAAATGTTTGTTTAGGTATAAATCGACCTAAAACAAGAAAGGAAACTCCACCTTAACCTCTCATCAAGATCAAAAACAGAAATGATCCCATTTCTTGCTGGAGCTCTCTGGAGCTGGATTATGTTTTCAACATGAAACATTAATGTTGAATCCTCCTCCTCCTCTGTCATGGCATTAGCTATGTTCCACTGTGCACTTTAGGCTCTCGCCAATTAACTGCGAGTTTAACACATTTTTGTCTGGTGGCAAATTAGCATTCACAGTGGTTTCAATTGACATATTTCTTCTTCTCTTTGTTTATGTGATTCTAATAGTAAATGAATGATAGAAATGAATGAAGAAGCCCCTCAGTTCTCCAGCTGTGTTTTATAGGGTATATTCCAATACAGAAACCCAGCCAAAAGCTTTTTACTGTTACGCTGAAAGGCAATAAAGTAATTAAAACACCAGGGGTTCGAATATTCAATATCTTTTTCCAAAATGTGTTTAATTAAAATTAATCATCAGCTGCATTATATTGCTACCTGCGGTGAAAAGTGCTGTACTTGTACTTTCTGGAGTCGAGCCATTTCTTCCAACCCAATATTAAGACCATGCCAAAGTTAGACTGATGCAGCTTCTCATGTCAACCCCCGAATTGAAATGTTTCTTCGTCTTCTGCAAAAAACATAATTGATCTCTACAGGAAAAAACACTCGAACTAACACCCTCATCAAAGTTTGTCCGCACTTAACCTTTTTATGTTGAATTTCATTAGTCAGGAAAGGCGTCAAATTCGGGGTAAAAGTTCTGCTTGTATGAGCATTCTTGATACCGTTTATCCAGTTTTTCATTTTAAATACAAAACAAAATTTCTATTAAAATATTATCAAATTGATCAGAAATACAGGGTAAACAATGCAAATCATGTAAATAACTATTGTAGCTGGAAAAGGCTGTTTTTTAATAGAATATCTACATACAGGAGCCCATTATCCACAACCATCAATCTTTTGTGTTCTAATGGCACATTGTGTTTACTAATCCAAGTTAAGACTTTCAAAAGGCTAATTGTTCATTGGAAAACCCAAGTGCAAATACATTAGCACAGCTAAAAAACTGTTGTGCTGAAATAAGACGCAATAAAACTGGCCTTTTTTTGGCTAGTTGAGTCTCTGGAATATCAACAACTTTGAGTTTGATTACAGGCTGAATAGGACCAGAAATAAAGAACTTTCGTCTGAAACTGTGACGGGTGTTGGAAGGAGTGGACCAAAACGCAGGCAGGCAGTTTCGTAGGTAGGGTTTCTTTTCCCTATTCAAGACACGGCAAGTGTTTTAATACAACTTCCGTTCTTTCTCAAAAGTATAACAGTGGTGGTGTAGCTCACGCGCTACCCAGCACAGAAGTTCTTACTCATGACATATATGACAACAACGAACGCAGAGACAAGACACAGGAGGGTTTATATACACAGGTAACAAGGGACAGCTGTAAGGAATCAGGGAGGGATGCGTTCACAGGACATGGGGAACAAGACAAACATGAACGATGGTGCCTAGAAGGCCGGCGACGTCGAACGCCGGGGGGCTATGCGAACAGGGGAGTGGCCGCCAGTAGGCGGAGACGTGACAGAAACTCATCAGTCATTTCTTGTTCTGAAAAATGAAGGCTAAACCATGTGTGAAATTGTCAATAAACTGAAGATCTTGTACAACGCTGTGTACTACGCCCATCTCATGGCAATCTGGTTCTAGCCAGAATAGAAAGAGGAGTGGGAGGCCCTGTGCACATCTGAGCAAGAGACAATTACATTACAGTGTCTAGTTTGAAAAACAGACTCCACACAGGTCCTCAACTGGCAGCATCATTAAAGTAAGTACCTGCCAAACACCAATCTCAATGTCAACAGTGAAGAGGCAACTCCGGGATGCTGATCTTCTAGGCAAAGTTGCAAAGAAAAGGCCATGTCACGCGGACACTGGACAGAGGAAGCTTGGAAAAACGTGTTATGGAAATTTAAGTTTTAAGTTTGGGGTGTTAAGGTCGCAAAGATGCTGACTAAATAAATAGATGCTGAAGGAGGGCTTGACGGCATCTGTGTCCGGGGGTGCTTTGGTAGTGGTAAAGCCGGAGAATTGTACAGGGTATAAGGGGTCTTGAAAAAGGAAGGCTATCTCTTCATTTTGCATTGCCATGCCATAACTTGTGGACATACTCAATTTCCTCCTATACCAGGACAATGACCCAAAGCACAGCTCCAAACTACACTAGAACAACTTAGGGAAGAAGCAGTCAGCTGGTATTCTTTCTGTAATGAAGTGGCCAGCACAATCATCGGATCTCAACCCAATTGAGCTGTCGTGGGAGCAGCTGGACCGTATAGTACATAAGATGTGCCCATCAAGCCAACCCGACTTGTGGGCGGTGCTTCAGGAAGCATGAGGTGAAATCTCTTCCGATTATCTCAACAAATGTTTTAATAAAATAAAAAAAGATGATTTAATTTATTTTGTTATACTTCCTATTCAAACAACCTTTTTATTGGTAGTGTATATTATTTCAGCAGAGAGAAACAGAGAGAGAAAGAGTGAGAAAGAGAGAGAGAGAACGATCCCACAGTCCAATTCTAAGGAGATGCAAGCTGACAGAACTGGACTGTGATCTTCTCTCTCACTCTTTCTCTGCTCTCTCTTTTTCTCTCTTTTCTCTTGCTAACCTGTAGCTTAGGTTTTGTTTGAGTTTCTTTGAGAGGAAATGTGCTCTCTTTCTCTGACACCAGACAGATTAATGACACTTCATTAAAGATGATTCCTCCGTTCCCTCCACCTCCACTGCTGACCCGGTCATTAAAAGTAGTTTCCTGTCTGGAGAGTCAGTCCATTGTATGGCCTTGTGTGCCCTGTGGTGACCACGACCCTGTTTGGTCTCAGACCCTTTCCCCATGCCCCATCGCCCTGTCCCCTGTCCCACTACTAATTAAACCCCTTGTTTCTGTCCCCAAACAAATTCTTATGGTCTCAAACAATCAAAAATTGTGTTGCATTAAAAAAAAAAAAAAAACTACCATTGCTTTTCCCGATGCTGTATGGATGCTTGAAATATAGTATATTTGTGTTGTGCTCAATTAATATTGGCTGTGTGAACATAACAATTTATTTTAGTTATAGTTAATCTAGCCATCTGAATGTCTTATTCTGAATTAAGTCAGCTGGCTGGGTAACACATATGCAAGATGGATGAAAGGTTTTCTCACTGTGCTGTTTTACTGTGTGTTCTCTACATGTTCCCTACACAACATTGCTGTTGACTGACTGGTCTGTTTTGTTACCAGTCTATAGAGAGAACCAAGTGTGTCTGGGTTCTAATTCTGGTTTGCAGACTGTAAGTCAGGTGTTTCTCGATTTTACTTCTGGTATGTTGATTGTCAATCAGGGGTGTCTGTGTTTCAATACTGGTCTGTAGAATGCAACTCAGCCCTGTCTTTGTTTCGGTACCGGTCGGTTTATTATAAATCAGCGGTGTCTGTGTTTCAGTACTAGTGTGTAGATTCAAGTTGTTAGTGCTAGTCTTAGGTACACTGTCTTCTCCCTACATCCTTCATTGATTTACAAGTGCACTTAGACGCAGGAGAGGGAGCCTAAAAACCTTATTTATTATGTCTCAGGACGCTATTGTTGTTTATGTTCACTGCTCCCTGTCTTGGTTGTAGGTCTTAGCTACCGTTGAACTGGTCCTTGTTTTGGTTGTAGGTCTTAGCTACCGTTGAACTGGTCCCTGTTTTGGTTGTAGGTCTTAGCTACCGTTGAACTGGTCCTTGTTTTGGTTGTAGGTCTTAGCTACCGTTGAACTGGTCCTTGTTTTGGTTGTAGGTCTTAGCTACCGTTGAACTGGTCCCTGTTTTGGTTGTAGGTCTTAGCTACCGTGGAACTGGTCCCTGTTTTGGTTGTAGGTCTTAGCTACCGTTGAACTGGTCCCTGTTTTGGTTTTAGGTCTTAGCTACCGTTGAACTGGTCCCTGTTTTGGTTGTAGGTCTTAGCTACCGTTGAACTGGTCCCCGATGATGTCAATGCTACAGAACACTGGAACACTGACCAGATAAGACACCAAGCTCTGCATTGATTAACTGGCAATTATTTGTGCTACATTCCTTGAGCTACAAATGTTGTCCCTCAACACACTACCCTCCTCCTTTGAGACTTTACACAAATACAGCTTTCCTACGGATTTTACGTCTTCCCTTGCACAATTGTCCTATTGCAGAATATTACATTGTGTCTGTTTCTAACATGCCTTTAGGGGTTTCCGATATACTTCCCAAGTGTCCTGAATGGAATTCTGACTGCTTTGTCGCTGTGCATTACAACTACCTGTCTTTTTGTGGGAAGTCCGCAGACACGATGGTCTGCTTTATCGTTCACACCCGTGTGCGGTACTGTGACATAGATCATATCCAGATGTACAACGACAGATGTCATGTCCGGATTCCGTCTTATTCCACTCCTCTCCTGTGTCCTACTTTTGGAGCATCAGGGATATAGAATGAAATAAAATCGGTACCTTACACTTTACTTGACTTTATTGTTTTTTCAGGTATTATAAAGTGACATATTTAAGCCGTGTGGGATGTGGACAGATTCAGTCTTTCTCAATACCATTGTGTTATGAAAGGGGATTTGAGGCATGTGTAAAGCAGAGATCAGCGGTGACTGCAACTATCATCGCTGTACACAGCACCAGCCATATATTCCTGATTATAAGAGGATTTGTAGGAGAAGCCGAACAATTAAAGCAAAAAACGACTGTGAGTCAGTTGGTCAGTCAGTACAGATCTCCTATCATACTGCCTGACGTCCTCTAAAGCAATAAACTTTGTTTTCATAACCACACTGAGCTAAACACAAAGGGATCATAAAATCATAGATTTTCCCCACTTCCTCACCCACGAAGCGTCAATGACAGAGCCAAGAAAGAAAAGAATGGCTGGTCGTTTGACCTTCTGTGTGTGTATTAAACAAACAGCAGATGGTAGGGATTCAGAAGGTCCATTATCTGGTGACCAGTACTGTTGTTCCTCACAGAGCTTCCCACAGAGAGCCTCTCTCTGACGCAGCGAGGAAACGTCATGCGTGGCAGCACAACTAGGGTCCTTTCACACTGCAGCCAAGGTACTTTGTTCCTCTTCTTTCTTTCTTCCGTAATTTCCTTTCCCTCCCTAACTAAGGTGACTACAAAATACTTCGCATAACTGCTGTTCTGTACTGTCCATGTATGTATATTTTTATGATCAGACGCTGCAGTCTGATACTTGTCACTTGTCACCTGATCACGTAAATTCAGACGGCCAGAAAGTGAGGCTTCGATTTCTGCATGAAAATTGGAAGTTTTACCAAATGTTTAAGCGTCATAGATTTATGATTTTTGTGCAGCAGTATGTTTTTTCACACACAGCATCTGCAGCCTAACTTGGCTTCTTCACCGCTCCCATTGTAACTACTATAATCCGCGCTTTGTTTATTTTAATACGTCCAAAGGGCTTGAAGAATCATTCGATCAAAACCCACCAAATCAGAGTGTTGAGCGAGACGACCTCGATAGAGGTGACATCCCAATTAAAACACCCGGGTCCTTCTAGTAATTACTGAAGGCCATCGTGTTAATGTCACAACAGTCCATGCCAACCAGGCAGGAAGGAATGTTTATTTATCCTTTATGTAGCCAGGTAAGTCACTGAGAACAAATGCTCTCTGACAATGTTGGTGAGGCCCTGGTCGGTCAGGTGGCCAGAAGACGACTCCTTCCATGCTGGGTCTCTATTGTGAGGGAGCAACAGGGAGAGGAAGGGAATCCTGGGATATAATAGGACTGCATGCTGCATGGGGGGAATGAGCCATGGCCCTGGAAAAGAAGCCTTTAACTAGCTGCCTTCAGGAAGTTACCAAGAAAACCACGTCTAAACGTTAGCCACTTTCATACATGGCAACTTGTTTGTGTAGCTCAAGTGTAAAAAAGCCATTTCAAGACGTACGAAATATATAACGAAAAGTACCAAAGCAGCAAAGGAGTGTTTATGGTCTTTGCTCCATGCGGATAGAAAACATGAAATATAAACATGATACTGTTCTTGACTCATCATGCTTCAGACCTCCACTTGTTTTAGGCTACCATAAACGTGTCTGTGGCAAATTGTAATAAACTCTGGTTACCATCAACTCTGAAGTGGCAGCCTTGATGTAAAACATGTGCGAGTTTCAAATAAGTGCATTAGCTCAAAATTGCTTTGTAGTCTACTTGCAGGATCATCGCAAATCTTGTCAAGGAGCAAACAATTTGTAAAACTATCATTATTTTTCAGCAACTCAGCTACCTACAACAAATGTTTCAAAGTGGCTGGTAATACATAAATATGTTTTATCCTAATGCAGTATAGATTGAGCCCCCCTTTCCCTAGTACAACACATCCTAAATCACCCTACTACCAACATCATCCTACCTTAATCAGCCTGCGTAATGCATCCTTAAGTGGCCTACAACCTAGACTTGTTTATTTGAGAAATGCCTTCTTAAATAGGGTTTGTTGGGTTGTTGATTCTTCTTTTCAGTAATATGAAATAGAGTCATAGGCTAAAATAACTCAATCCAATCCTGATTGATGACAGATTGAAGCAGCGGAGGCAAAGAGAGGTTTCGCATTTGATACGTGACAAAAGTGATGGAAGGGTAAATGTAATCCACTAGAGAGTTTTTCAGCCGTGGCCAAAATGAAATGTGGTCTTTTGTGCTTACATACCTAACAAGTTCTGTTTCGTCATTACACACCTTCTTGACTAGTCTGATATTGTACCTATTTGCTTTTCCTGAAAAGAAAGTCTAGATTGTAGCCCAAAATGAAGTATATATGTCGAACTATGGCATTAATAATATCACTTTGATATGGCAGATCTTGCCGTGCCATTAACATGTATGTTAATGGCACGGTTTCCTCAGCGATGGGCTCATTTTGTTACGTTTGCATTATAATTCAGGGACGAACTGGACATTTGAAATGGAACACTGATAATTACAGAGCTCTAATTACACAGTGCCAGATGCCAGCGTTAAAGGCTACTGCAGCAAGCCTACTGACCCGCATAAATGCCCTTAAAACAAGCACACAGAGAAAAGGTGACAGGGCTGTGTACAGGTTTAAAGCACCAGAAAGCAAGGGGAGATAATAATTTGACCGAGTGAGCAAATCATTCAAATAACACCGTATTACAAAAGTCTGGGTATTTTGATGGTTGCTCTATTGGAGGTTATTCAAAAGTAGGGCTATCACGTAGAGTATAAAATGAGCCTCAGTTATAAAATAATATATTTTTTGAGGGGGGTGGGGGTTGATAACTTTTCATAGTGAAAAGGTTTGAATTCCTTGAAACGTGTGATGTGTTGGGTGAGGAGAAGTGATCCATGGTGATTCAGTAGGGTCCACTCTTCTGTGGCCCAACAATGGGGGTTTGATGTGAGTGCAGCGCTGCAATCCTCCATCAATCCATCAACGCTTTTCATGTTTAGAAGAGTCCCCAGTAAGTTGTGATCAAAACATCACCACAATTACTCTCTTTGTCTCTCGCTGCCCAGCGAGAGGCCGTGCCTGTCAATATCATCGTTGGCCTCCTTTATTGAAGACCAACAGTGGGCGGTTGGCTAAATACTTCGACTCCATTTTCATCTGAAATCGTTCGCTGTCTGCTACAGTTGCTGCTTTTCAAAAAATGAAAACGTTTATTGCCAAGGACTCCAGAAAACTCATTTGAGTTTCATGTAAAGAATTCACATAAGCGGCACAATTCGGATTGGTTTTCCTCCAGTTATATTGACAGAAACACCAACTATTAAAGAACATTTCAATTGGGGTGCCAATGTGAACACAAGCTATGTATCTGTGGACTTTATTTTGCCACTCTCAGTAAGGAAAATAGCCATCCTTTTATGTCAGTGTTGTAAAGTGTTTCCCTAACCTTTTAATCTCATTGATATAGGGTTGTAAAACAGATTACAATATCTGAAAATTACTCTTGCTCCACATTACCGTGCTTCAAACCAAAAATGTACTCAATTTGTACTCAAAATGCACTCAAAATTACAGACTTGTACTCAATTTGATTTGTGGCTTCTTAAAGTGACAATGGGAAAACAATCTAGTCCAAAACATTTTAATTTATTGGAATTATAAGTATGATTGTGCAGTGCGCCCAACCCAGAAATGTAGCCCCAAGCCAAGAGAGCAATGCGTCTGAGAGAGAGGAAAGCAAAGCCTCGTGATTTCTCTCAGGTTTCTTCCATTTGGAGCTTGTCCATCATCAGAGTCCAATTATCCCAGAGCCCATCAACTCTCTATTAAAACACCACCATGTTTACATGACTTTGGGTGCTGTTCACACTTAAAGATGCCAAAGGAGACCCAGAAATAACAGCAACATAGATATATTTTAGTATATTGCAAGCCTTAAGAAAACTAATTTGGGATTAAAGGAGATATCGTTTAACTGTTGATTCTAGCGTTTGAGGGTGCTGTTGCAGGTGAGCTAACCCCACAATAACAATAACATTGTCAACTGTGTCTAAATCTCCTCTTCTCCACTGCTGCAGATTTGTCCCCTGGGAAGTGGAACAGTGGGGAGATAGGTTGCACTGATGGATGGAACGGGTTTAGGACCTCAAATCACTAATTTGGAGCTTTTCTGTCTGCTTTTGTTCTAACTTCCATATAGAAAATGCAGCTAGTGCCAAACCCATGTCATCAGTTGTTTGTGACAGGGAAACAAATAATAAAAAATACCACAAAGCGCGAAATCACTTTGAGTAAAGTTAGCCACCCCCCTGGTGCCGAATGTACAGTCAATGGAGCGGCGGCCCTGATTCGCTGTTACCACGAGGCTGGCTAATGCCGTCCTCTGAACACAAACTGGGACCATTTGTGACAATGATCCTGGACAGACCGTCATGTGGAACACGACAATCGCAAAGCTAAACTCAAACCGTCACTCTAATGTTGACACATCCCTGTCAATCGCCCTGAGCGTGTAAATACACTAAAACCACGGAGATCACCCAGGTTAGGACGAATGTCTGTGGTGATTGGGATTCCCAGATATCCTGTCTTCCTTTTTAATCGGTATGTGTGTGTGTGTGTGTGTGGAGGACTGATAATCGTGACCATTGATGTACGTCGTAGGTCCATCTGCTTGGCAGAGAAGTAGATCCTAAACCATCTGTGCTCCCAACACATTGCCATGGAAGTGATATGGATAGGTATTGTCTAGGAAAGATCACCTCCGGTGGTGTGTTCTTACTACTCTACCTCTGGGCGTAATCACGAACACACACACACAGCTTCATTAATACACGTAGTTCAGCGCTCTCACACCATTCGAGATATCCACTGGAGATGAAAAATTGTAGACAAAGAGTCTGTCGTGGATTTCTCACTCATCTGATCAGATGAGTCACATTTTGGCTTCCAATCAAACAGGGACTGAATCTTTTTTTTATTTGGAATTAATGAACTGTCGGCCATTGAGAAATGTGCGTTAATAATCTGAAAAGACCCATCTGAAATGTTTGCTATTTCATTTGCTCTTGAACACGTATTAACATTTTGAGGTAGTAGTGAATGAAAGACATTCAATGTAGACTATTTCAGATCCTAGCTTGTTCAGGTATCTTTCAACAGCTGTGAGGGAGTCTTTGTTTTATTCCTGCCCAGCAGGAAACCTAGCAGCTTGAGTGGGCTGTATCCTTCAGGGAGGTTGTGATAGTAACATGCTTAAATAAAGAGCGTAAGTAGTCATTAACATTGTGGCTATTTTAATAAATGCTTTGAGGATTTATTTTCTTAAGGATATCTGAGATGGTGTAAGTTTTGGCCAAGGAGGAATGTTTAGAGAAGCTCCAGCCAGCTGCTCTACAGGGATACATACTCAGCCAGGGTTGTTTATTCACAGGGCTACAACCATTAAGCATCGGCCCCCTCAAACCCATCCTTCCTTAACCTCCCTGTAACTCTCAGCCAGTCAGTCCGTCACTACAGCTAGTCGAAAAACAGACCGTGGCTTTGACCTGACAATTCTAAACTACTCTACAGACTCCAGCGTTGTGGGATACATCTGTAAACATGGGCTAAATGGACCTGCTACTCATATAGTGTCATCCAGGATCTCTTACCCCACCCACCCCCCACCCCAAGAACCACCCCCATCCGCCCTCAGCACACTCCAGCCATTTTCCTGAGGACTAAAAAGACGTCCAATGGATGTGCTAAAACCCCCGCTGTTCCTGGTCCTTTAGCTGTGGACCTGATACAAAGCCTCACACCTCCCGATCTGCTCCGCGGCTCAGCGGCCCACGGTGGCCTCGGTCTGCCTGGCCCAGCTCTGGCTGGCGTCTCCCTGCTCCTCTGACATCTGCTCGGGGTTGAGGTTTCATTCACAAGGGGGGCACGGGGAGTCAATCTGCTCCCCGAGAGCTGGGGGGAAAAAATCGAGAAGGCTCTGCGGTCGCCTTTCGGAGTGGGAACGGGGACGAGAGCTGTGCAGAAAGCGCCACACTGCGCCTCCTTCCTTCGTTTTGCTGGCAGCACCGCTGGGGTGCTATCTCCAACCCCCACCGCATCCGCATCCACCTCCTCGTTCTACTCCCTTCTCCTCCTCCTTCTCCTCCTCCTCCACCTCCTCCCTCGACTCCTCACCAGATTGACAGACAGGCCTCAGGCAGTTCAGCTGATGAGGAGGAGAGAGTGAGAATGGAGCCTGATAAGGTGCCATGTTTGAACACTTCTCAAAGAAGGCAGCGTCATGATGCTCTAGTCGGTCTCGGTGCAAAACGCTGGCCTCCAAGACTCTGTTGGCAAATCACCGCCGGTGACTATTTAAGGATATGACAGATTGTGTTAATGTGTCTATTTCGCTTATACAACTTGAACCAGAGGACAGTATTCCGAGTCTTTATTTATGTCTGTGAAGAATAACACATTTATTGATATAGGGGAGCAATATAAATCATGTTCATGTCATATGCCAGATGAGGCACGGGTTTGGAATAAGCGGCCCTTACATGTAGAGAAATAGTAACTTTGGCTGGAGATTGAGACACTGGTCCTCACACAAGGGAGGGGATTGATTAATACATACGTTATGTTTTCTCTGGCATTTTATTACTTTATTGAACAGGAAAGCGGTGAGAGATAGCAGAGGGGGGAATGTATGTACTGAAAGAGCAGTAACTTAGACATGAAACCCCACAGCACAATGACAAATACACCTGAGGCAGTGGATTCAGTTGGTGGGACCCTCCAGGCCAAACATGTCTGATTTATGATCTGTTGTTATACTTGAACCATTTATGACCATTCGTACAATATGGACATGAATGCTATCATTAACGCTATCCCATCTTTCTGCATAAATCCGGAATAAACAACTGCACTTTGTGTTTTGTAGATATTCAAACATCTGACCCTAAACACAGTCAAGAACAGGAAATAACACCTTGGATGTGGGATGACAGAATCGTCTTTGTGCTCCTTTTAAAATATCAGTTCTGCTCCTCAATTAACTTATCTTTTTGAGGATGAACTAAACCTCTTTAAGTCATTAAGTAGTTTCAGTAACTTGCTCCGCTGGCATTTCACGGCTGGAAGAGGGATTCGATTGTTTAGCCCCCGTGTAATTCCAATCTTGGTCTCTATTTCTTACCAGAACACAAGTGGCATTATTCTTCAAGATTAAATCACAGTGAAACATTTGTGGAGCATGTAGCAGATTATGAGTGGAAAGAGATTAAGCCTTAGCGAGTGACTTTTAAGAGGTGGCTGAGTATTTTATACTCACCCTGTTTCAATGGATGGTGTTTAGCTCACAGATACCAGACTGTTTTGAGTTTAAGAAAAATTACATTCTTACTGTCTGTTGGCATATGTAGTACCACTGGATTTTCACAGTAGTACTTTCTGCAATTAGCATGTTAATAGATTTATTCTAATGCAATGTGCTAAACACATTTCTATTCCTCTTCAGTATATTGTTATGTAAAATCACCATATTTGAATAATTGTTATGTATATATTCTGTTTATTGTTAAGTATATTTTTTGTCAGTTTAAATTTTTGTTCTAAATAAAAAAAGTTTTTGCTTATACTAATATGTTTTGAATTCTGATGAACGCAACATGAATAAGATAATTTGTGGGTTAGGTCATTACAAGCGTTTCACTATTAATAAGGTTAATAAGAAATAACTTATGGCACACGAAGAATGGGAAAGTGTCAATACAGTAAAAGAAAGCCCATCAATCTAGTGAGTTACGAAGGTAAATTCAGTGATGCGATTGATTGTAGATGCTGGAGATTAACAGAAAATGTGTTGTATTTCTGCAACAACTAAGAATGTTGATGTTATACTCTACTGCGGTTTGGGCCCAGCTGCTTGCTTGTCATAAAATTAACACAAACAGATTGGCAGTTTCACTTAACAATTTAATTAAAGATTATATATATAAAACCATTTATATTTACTTAACAATTTATATAAAGATTATATTTTAAGTGTTAGATTATGTTTACATTTTTTCAATGCCTTTTTTGCTTGAGTTTTCTAAAAATATAGCAACTCCCTCTAACCTTGGGTTACAGTCGATATGATTGGTCATTGATCAGCTATGGCTACTTCCAATAAGCATAAAGTAGGAATGAGCGAAACTTTTTCTAGTGCTCTGTACATTTTTTGACCTTGTTGAAAATGAACGGGGGCGGAATTACTCCCTGCAAAACGGCTTCTTGTGAAATTGCACTGTAACAGCGTGAAGCCAAATATTTTTATAACTAACCCAAGATAGTCCACAAGCTGTCATTTGAAACGAGAGGCTAGTGAAGCAAAATGGGCAGAACCCAGGAAAGAAGGCAGGCAGAGCCAATCACAGGCTGGTGAGATCCTATTGGCCAATTTGTGTCTGTTAACGGACGTCAGAATCTAACTGCCTGTCTGTCTGTGGTAAAGCCTGTGCACCAGCACTCATCGATACGGCCGTGTATTAGAGGATGAAATCCACACTGTGTCATTAATACATTTTCACGGTTTCACCACTCTAAAAGGAATATTGAGTAGACAATATCATGAGGAGTGCTGATTGTGGTGGACTTTGTTTTAAGACAACAAGTGGATTTTGCAATCCTCAAATAGAGTTAAGAGATGGTTGAAAGGGAGGAATTCTCTGGTGGGCCTTTGGTGAAAGAAATAACACAAAATGACATACTTGTTTCAAAACCCATCTTTTTAATAATCTACTGAACTTTCTTCCGGGGGTCTTGGGGCAGAATTGAAAAGTGATTGCAAATGTGTTTCGGCCAAACCTTTGTCCGGCAGACCACCGCTCCAATGCATGGAGCGTTACCGCTGGACACTGACTACAAACCGTTTGGGCAAACTTTAGTCCATGTTATAAATGGTTCTCATTATGGCTAGCTGCTTAAGTGTGCTAAACTTCAGCTGTGAAGCACCTGTCCAGATTCCTCAAGACTCCTCAAGAATGTTCTAAGTGGAACTTTTGGGAAAACATGAAGCTTTCCAACTTTTCTAACAAGTTTGAATGCCACCACTTCAATTGGTTTCTTCAAATCACATAGAATTATTTTTGCATGGATTATTCTGTGTTCTGTTGGTTGTTTTTACTGTGGATTGATTGTTATCTTGCTAATGTTGTCGACAGCTGAGTTCCCTCTGTTGCAGTGATTCACTATCATATGAGCCTAACATATTCAGGTGTTTAAGAGGCATAAGTTGTATCTCTTACAATTGCATTGTAGAAGATGTCAAGTAAGCGCTATGAATATTCCTAATCACCCCTGTCACAAATGGAAGCAGAGTTGCTTTTTCGGCTAAACACTTAAAACAGACTCTCTCTTTTTCTCTCTCTCGCTCTCTCTCTCTCTCTCTCTCTCACACACACACTCTTTCTCACCGCAGTTCTTAGTCATTCAACAAGGTACTTACCTAGAATTGCCTTTGTAAATATCCAGCTGTGTCTAAGGAGAATAAGTCATATTAAACATAATCAATGCAAGTTACTCGGGGCTCAGGTATTTTGAAAGCAAGTTGTTATATTTCTCTGAGGTATTTTAGTACTTTAAAATATCATTCCAGCGTTCTGGATAGAAAGACACAGATTAACAGATTTTGATCCACTTCCACTTTTGTTTATTAAATTCTTGCAATCACTGGTATTTAAAAGCTTTCATTCTCTACAATGACCTTACCATACCAGCCTGTCTACATACCTACCGCGCTGCAGTGTTTCAGGTACACCCTAGATGGTTCACCCTGAGGACTAAGGCGTTTTGCAAGACAAGAGGGGATTACAGGAATCACTTGCCACCAGGAAGTGATTTTATGAGCCCTCTTACATCGCCCTTATAGCATCAGATATTTGTTTTGCATTTGGAAGATTACATATGTTTCATACGAGTGCTAAATCTGACAACGCAACAATAAAGACCTTCCCTCACACGACTTAGCCAGAGCCAGGCTTCTATGCAACTAACCCCTCTGGGATCCTTGAGATGTAATCTCTTTCTAAAGCTGGGCTCTGTCATTGTGCCCTGTGTTTTTGTAATATCAAACGTGTAAGAGAACATTTATATTCCGTTCTTCTGACATTTTTGCCCATAATTGCATCCACTAAAGAACTCCACGTTGTCGGGTGCTGCTCTGTTTTATCGTCAACAGTGAAAAGCGATAATAGACTCCGACGCTTTTCACCTTCTGCAGATTTTAGAAGTAAAAAATGTATGACCCTCCCCTCACCCCAAACACAAACAAAAAAGAACTGTGCTCTTTTTTTAACTGTCGCCCATTAATTGGAGTTCCTAAGAATACAGGAAGTTGACCCATAGGTCTGTTGTGGTCCAAGCTCTTAGTAGCCTATTCCAGTTTCATAGAAAGAAAGCGAATCTCTGAGAAATCATATTTTTCCCAGCATGAAATACACAGTATGTATGGATGGTAAAATAAGCATTCTTGTTTGTTTGTTCTTGCAGCCAGCCAGCCCAACTCAACCTAGTATGACCACTATAATGGCAACACATAGCAAACAGTGTCCCTGTCAGGTAAATAACAATAATGATTAAATGGTTTTACACAAAACAATTCATTCCAGCCAGACCTAAAAATACTTTTAATTGTAAAATCCTGAATCGGTGGTGTTAAGAGAAAAATATTTTGTTAAACAAGTTTTTATATATATTATTATATTTGTTATATTATGGAATTATTTCTCCCAAAACAATATGGGTCAAAAATCTTTTGCTTCAAATTTGTTTTTAATACCTTTTAGTTTGTTATGTATTTTTTAATGGTTGGACCCCAAAAAGACAAGTTCACTGCGTCAACTTATAGGGATCCAAATAAACAGTAGAGACTGGAATGAACCAGGTCTGTGTTGAGATGACATGAATAGAAGTTATTCTGACACGTACACAAAATCTTTCTATTCCAAACCTTTGTAGAGTAATTTCTTAGACAGAAGGTACCCCCCACCAAAGAAAACAAAACATTTTTAATTCGAATTCTTGTGAAACAAAATATACTGAGCAATTCTATTAGTGTGAAAAACACTTTTTCAATTTTTTCTGAACGTAAACATATTTTAAATACAAACTCACGTCAAAACTATATGGTGTGATCAAACTTTCTGGTGTTACAGGTATAACCTTTTCCTAAATCACTCTGCCAAGCACCTGTTGCCCCGAGCAGCACACAACCACTTAATTAGAGAAACTGACAAGCCAATGAGCCCCTGAGGTTGATGGCCTCCTGAAGCTCTGTTACTGGTGTGGTGTGGTGGTCTGGCCACGGCTGAGTCTACAGTTGTCAGACACTTGGTGGTCCTGAAGAGCTACTGCCCCCTAGAGTTCATTCACTCCCGGATTGTCAGTTATAATATCGGTCTGTTGGCCCACAAAGAAATATTAGGTTCAATAAGATTTGACATAACAAGTAGCAGTACAACCGCTATGAACCACTGATGTAATAAGAGTAAGGGAATATACCGTGAATACATGAAAAATGAACACTACAGTCCGTGCTGTGGGTTATGACACAGAGGGACAAGGAGATACATAACCCACTGCATGTACACATATGAAGCATCAGGCCGTAATTTCAACTCCCCACAGGAAGAAGACACCTGCAGCCTGGAAGTGGGATCCTACAAAGCAAGATGGAACTGGGGCGACATTCTGCCAATTTTCTCTGATGAAACATCTGATCTCAATTCAGCTATTCCCTCCCAAAGGGAGAATATGTTAAAACCTGAGAGGACTACATTTTGTCTACTTAACCCTTTGCCAAAGTCTTAAAATATTGTGGTGTTTAAAAGGAATGCTGGATGAATATAGTTAGCACATCCAAACTTCACTGAATCCCTCAAAGAAACGTTTTGAGGAGATGTAGAAATGTTAGAACACGCCAATTTTGCTGAGGGAATGTTGTTGGCTCTTCCCAACCTCTTTTGCTAGGTCCTGCCCACTCAGAATTCTTAGCCTTCTTTTGAAAAGGAATGCTAGTGGATTTTGCTTGGCATTTATCATCATATGAACCAATGGCATTCATTAGTGACCATGTGGTTTTCATTATAGGACTGAAGTATTTTCTTTGCATATAAAACAGGATTTTAAAATGATTACTTTTTACAAAAAGGTTGCTGTTTTATCATTTTAGAAACTTGAAAAATACATTTTTGTAGGCCATCAAAGGAATGCTATAATCTGAATGCTGGACTATTACGAACAGGAAAATATTTATAAAGGATTTACTTTTGGTCTGTTCAAATACTGTCTCTATTATTACTTAGTGTCTAGCTGTTATTTTTTTGGTTTTACAATGTTATTATGTATACATTTTACTGGTATTCTAAACATATGAATGTGGAATACATTCATTTACATGTATTTGAATGTGCATTATTTGAAACCAATAATATTGTATTCTATATCATTCTTCAACAAAAATCTACTTATTCTAAATAAGCCAATGTAACATCATGTAAAATAATTTACAGTTATTTAATGGTTTGAATAGTTAACACAAATTCCAATAAAACATTGCTCACCCTAATTAGATAAGTTCACTGCCTGCTTAAGATGCTTGAACTACATTGACACGTTTGAAGTCCATTATGATCTACTACTCCCACACTGTGTGGCTGAATGGCTCCTTTTTGATTGGTTATCCAACAATTGTTTGTCATTGCAACTGGAACTAAGGTCAGTAAACATTCAAATTGAGATTTTTGGCCATGCTTACTAAATCAATAAATTACAAATCTGAACAATAAGAATTGAAGTTCAAGGAATTTATAATGAATTTACTACGCAAACAGGAATAAAACTTAAGGCCAATGCAATGGCATGTGGGTAATATGTCATTTGCCTGGCTTTTTTGTAGTACTTCCGACGCCAAATTCAATATATTTAATTTGCCGGACCATGATTATATAGGCTACAAGGTTCTTTTATCTGTATTTATTAATTATTATTTATTCACATTTATAAAATAAATGTTCTTTGCTAATCTTGAAAGATTTTCTATTGAGGATGAATTATTTAGAACACAGTCAATGTACACTGATATAGTAACCGTAATACAGAGGTTCTATTTTTCAAATAGGAAGAGGGTGAATTTGTTTTAGTCAGGGGAAAATGTGTAAAAAACTGGGGTCCGGGGCCTCGCTCAGGTCCGTGCCACCAGTGCCCCCTTCAGGTCCACGCTAGAAGTGCCACCGCCCTGCACAGGACATTACAAAATGTGTTGATTTATACGTTGGCCTATTCATGCATATGTAGCAGGAAGTTGAGCGCATGTGGGACGCAAGGGTAAGAGATGGCGTTGAATTATTCAAGACTTTTGTTCTGGTTTTTACGAAAATGAAACCAGAAGAGTTTGCTTAATTAGAGCCCTATCTGGTTTGCCTTGCCATAACCGGACTGAATGCATAACTACATATAACAATTATCTTAAAGAGACGTCATTATTCATGTGTGGACAACAACTAAGTGTCCCCGCGGCTGTTCTTTGTGGCGTGTGTTAAAAAAGAGGCCTTGGTGCAGATGCGAGAGAAGAGAGGTGTTAGGATGGGAGCAGTGGGACGAGCGCGGAAGCAGCCAGTCCTCGTTTAATTAGCAGGAGCTCTTTTACAACTCAGCGGCGGAGGATTTGCTTGTTTATAAACCAGATCCTGTTTTTCTAACTCTCCCTCCTTTGTTTATTGGACAGCGAGCGGATCTGGCTCTTTTTGGACATTAAATAGAGAGCTAATTCAATCGAAGGGGTCTCACTCTCTCGCTCTCCGTCGCTCTCTCTCTCTGGGCAATGCATAGCCCGGGCCAGGCTCACCAGGGCCCTTTGTGTCCTAGCCCTCACCACATGGTTCTACGCTCCCCGGGCTGGTCAGATTTTTTTGTCTTGCCGGGATAATCAGCTTGGACGAGTGCAGTGAGATGTGGTGGGAACTGGGGCTGCTTGAGGGTCCTCTCTGAAGGTGTTTGTTGTTAAATAGAACAATTCAGCTGTCTCTTTAGAAAGCCTGACAAAAGCAAATACTCCCTGCTGAACATTTTCTTAGCCCGTCACACAAAGGCTCAAGTTTGTTTAAGAAATTGCCGCTAAAGAAAGCGTCAACCCATTAAGGTAATTATATGGAACCTGTGTCGTATAAAGGCTTAATTGATGTTAATGTTTGTCTAATTGGGGATTCAGGGAGAGCAAAGGACTAAAGGTCTTCATAGCACTTTCAGGCGAGCCTCTGAAAAGGGTCCTTCTGGTTTTCACACTTTCCACAATGGCTGCCCGTCTTTCTCACATTACGGCCTGTTTTCAGCTCCTTCCAGCATTCTGCTGTACTACTTAGAGCACAAAATAAGGGTGAAGAGCCATTGTTTAGTGCAAGCACTTCTCAAAGAGTGTTCCTGACAGGAATTGTTAAGGGACTCATGCAGGAGACAAGGGGGTGTGAGGGTGAAAGCCACTGTCATCCACTCCTGTCATGTCTGCACTGCGGCAATAGGCTCCTAATTGCTGCATCTGTTTTTCTTCCATTGCTCCATTCTTTTAAACAAATACTTCACCCGGGCACCTCGCGGTCGCACTCTGATTGCGCGTGCTCCCCGTTGGAACTGTCAATGTATGTGAATGTTTTTGTATGCCGTGCATGTGTGAACGCTTGTTCAATAATTAAATTGTACTTTTTTCCTTTCCCCTCGCAGGGTAACGTTCTAACGGAGGAACGAGATTCCAATAGTCTTGGACTCAGCCGTAAGCCACCGAGGAGAACTCTCAAACTCCCACGCAGAAACAAGTTACTTTTCTCTGGTTTGAATTTGTGTAAGTTGGAGACATTATGTGACATAATGTTTATCTGCCTCTAGTTTGTTGCTACTCCATAATTGATATACACAGTTATAGAGTAATTAGTGCGGGTATGGTAGTTGACAAACAGCATATGCTTCGCCAATGTGAAATATGTTGACTGTAAAGAGTAGAGTGGAGTAGAAACTGACAATTATAACGAAGAAAAAGTTAGAACTGAGAATGGTGAACCAGTGTGTCAATACAAATCTTCTGTACAGACCCAGAGGGTGTGCAGTGGTTTCCACCCAGATTTCTATCCAAAAGCGCGGGTGGAACCAGGACTTCTCCTAATCAACCCGTTTCTGTTATGATTGACAAAGGTTGAAGAGAGAAAACAAATACATGTTTTCCACATTTTATCCTAACCTGCCCTCCACTGAATCCGGAACACCTGTATGTCTTAATCCAAGAAGCTATCTTTGTCTCTTTCCAATATTTCCCCTTGGTCTAATTGCTATGGCCATGTGTTAAAACCAACGCATGCCTTTCTATGTTAAGCTGAAATAGGAGCAGTGGTGAATGGAGGAGTGATTGTGCGGCTGTCAGACTCCCGCATGAGTCTCTCTTTGCAGACGGGAGGAAGTGTGAAGGGGAGGAAAAGGAAAGGCACTTCATTTAACTTCCACCAAGCTGATTGGAGTGGAGAAGGCAATTCAGATCTTAAGTGGAGTTCCCATCACAAACCGACCCCCCCACCCCCCTCTACCCCCGCCCCAACCCGCACTCCCCCACACCCCCCTCCCCACACACCGGCATCTGCTCACAAGGCAACCATGGTCATATTCAACAGTCCGTCCCCACCAAACACCATCAGTGAATAATGAATAGCCATTGAAGAACGCACTGGGCGCGTCCAAAAAGCATTCCCCTTTTCCCTCTATTGTGCTCAGCGTGCTACTTTGAACCAGGGACCTGTGGTATGGTACAGGGCGTAGTTTGAGCCACGGTGTGCCGTGCCATGGAGGTAACCCAGGACCCTGGCATGGCGGCTGTCCCCCTTCCTGATTAATTCCACCCGTCAGACGGAAAGCAGGTTGACGAGCAGCTTCCTTCTCGTTCCCTCCACCTCCACTTGCCTGGCCTGACTGCTTGTCATAGCATGGATCCCAGGGCCTCACCGCTGGGCTGGCTGGCTGGCCAACCTCCGTCTCCTACGGCGGAGCAAACGAGTCTGGCTGCATCACCCGCGCCACCAACCGCTGTATTAGAAATATGTCAGCGGCCTGACACCAGTACAATGACCAAATAACCAGGTATATTCACTAAACCTCGGTGGAAAAATACACTCAACTTAAAAGGATTTTTTTTCCCCCACAGAAAAGAGATTTGGTTCTTTGCAAGTGTGGGTTTATAATGACAGGAACTTACTAAGTGACTGCTATTCATGCCGTACTTTTTCCTTTGTCGACAAGCAATGAGGCACTCCACCTGCTTGGTGTCGACAGTCTCTCGCCATGAAATGAATGAAAAACGAGAAATGTCATTACAAGCAGTTTGCACAATTTTGTTATAACAATAAGCCTTCTGATAGGCTCAGGCTCGGGTTATATATTGTACATTATTCGTATTCCCTGATTGACTAGAAAAGCATATGGACCGCTTAATACAACTTTCCCTTCCTACTATATTTTCCTTTTCCCACCGAGAGTGTTTCTATCAAAATGTCATCCCTGTCAACCAAGAGTAACATAATCACAGTATTTGGTTCGGAACAATTATCAGCCAACCTCTGTCTACAAAGTGTCATGTTACTCATCAAAGTACTCTACGGGTGAATAATGACCACAGGTCGTGACTCTTGACCTATCTGGATGACCTCTAAGAATCTGTGAGTCAATTTCCCCACATCCATGCTGCCGCCTTTTCTCTACTCTGAGCTCTGTCGCACCACGGCAAAATGAAACTTGACTCCCCAGTAGCTCCGTAATCACTTTAGTACTGTTTTTGTTCATGTTAAGTGGACAAAATATTTAGATGATCTTAAGCACAATAATTGAATATGTGATTTGGGTAGTAGCAGGTGTTTGGAATCTCAAGCTTGTCTCCACATAATGAAGCATTCAGTAAACAAAAGCAGAGTTGTTATGTAGCTTCCAGCATGCTGGGGGATATGCTTAAATGAAACAACTAATTTTCTTGATAGCATACTGTAATCACGCTGTTCCTCTAGCACGCGTTGCGCTGCTCTGGCTGAGGGGAGGAAAAAGCATATTAATTCTTTCACCAGCAGCTAACCTGCAAATAGAATGAAGCCACTGTTTCAAGCAATGATGCATTATAAACCTAGAGAAGAGAAATTACCAGTAGTCTGAAAAGAATTGTACTGTTTTGGTTAGTTATATTATGTCTTTATGTGGTTATGTATGTGTGCTTTGTTATGTATGATTGTGTGTGTGTGTATTGGGTTGATTTGTTGATACTGAACAGTGCCCTTTTGCGGTTAGATGGTGTAGATGGCAGGGTGCTGGTGAGACCAAGAGCTGGGTGTGTCTGCCTGCTATTCTTGCTTGTTTAACACATTAATCCTTACCCTGCTCAAGCCATGTTCCTCTTGAAGGTCATTCTAACTTCAGCTCTGTCAGAAAGTATTAGTCAAGACCTACTCTGTCGTAGTCATTTTACTTTATTTTGCTTTTTCAAATGCTTTGGCATTGTTTTCTGTTATAGAAAGCACTATTAAATTTGAATAAAATATTGTTATTATAAATTTACTGTGTAAATAGCATTCTTTTAATGGCATGTTTCTATGACGGTTTTTGAGCGATGTGCTAACAAAGTAATCTAGACATAAATATGAATCAATATGATGGCAATGAGGTCCAGGTTTTTTTATGATGCCAACAGCATCTGTTAATGCAAGTGATAATTAAATCTAAACCAATAACAATAACATTAAAATGATGGTATTTTTATACTTATTTCTGTACATATTCTCTCAAACTATTACATTCAGGACTGTGGGAACAGTTCATAAAAAATAAAATAAAAACAATGAATACATTTCTCAAAACATGTAAAATAACACATTTTCATTGAGTGCACACCGTGCCCCCCCCACACACATTTATTGACGTCAGACGCTGATGTTGGACGAGAGGGCCTGGCTCTAGTTTATCCCAAAGGTGTTCGATATGGTTGAGGTCAGGGCTCTTTGTACTCTAAAACCGAAAACCCCAAACTGTTCTCACAAAGTTGGAAGCATAGAATATTACAAAATGTCTTGGTTAGCATTAACATTTCCCTTTAGTAGAACTCCAGAAAAACAACCCCATAGCATTATCCCTCTTCAACCAAATTTTATAGTGGGCACAATGCAGTCAGGCAGGAAACGTTTTCCTGGCATTCGCCAAACCCATGGTCGTCTATCAGACTGCCAGATAGAGAAGCGTGATTCGTCACTCCACAGAACACAGTTCCACTGCTCCAGAGTCCAGTGGTGGCGTGCTTTATATCACTCCATCTGATGCTTGGCATTGTGCTTGGTGTTGTAAGGCTTGCATACAGCTGCTTGATCATGCCATTAAGCTCCCATCACACAGTTTTACTGCTGATGTTAATGCCAGTGGAGGTTTGTAACTCTGCAGTTATTAAGTCAGCAGAGCGTTGGTGACTTTCACACACTATGCGCCTCAGCACTTGGCGACCCTGCTCTGCAACCTTACGTGGTCTGCCGCTTCGAGGCTGAGTTGATGTTGTTCCTAAACGCTTCCACTTTGCAATAATACCAATTACAGTTGATCGTGGCATATATAGGAGAGTAGAAAATTCACAAACTGACTTATTGCAAATGCGGCATCCTATTACAGTTACACACTGTATTAAGTGAGTTCTATAGAACCTTCTTTCACAAATGGTTGTAAAGGCAGACTGCATGGCTAGGGGCTTGATTTTATAATTTTTGGGCAATGGGACTGAATTAAACACCTGCATTCAATGATTAAAAGGTGTGGCCTAATACTTTTGTCCATATAGTGTATATACGTACACCACCCCCACAACACCCCCCCCCCCCCCCCCCCCCCCCCCCCCCCCCCACACACACACCCACACACACACATATAATACCACCAGTCCATAAGGAATATTTTCTTTACAAAAGCGGAGATCACATCCCAGTTTCCCTGGGGACAACTTGAGCACACGAAACACACACACACATAAAGTTTCAACATGGAGAACATGTCTGCTCCCGCATTTCCCCGCACTCTTTACCCTCTGAAGAGGGGGAAATGACTCAATGTCTTGCAGAAACCTGCACGGGAAGCTATGCATGTGTGGCTCCTGACCACAATCAATCAGTATGAAATTAAGACTCTCCTCAGAGGGCCTTAGAAATGTTTTTGAGGAGAGAGAAGCTTGCGTGGCAGGACTGTCTATCTCATTGTGAATTTAAAGATGAGGATGAGAATGACATCTTGAACATCTCTACGTAAAACAGAAAAAGAAGCTTCAGATATGGCTCTTTCTTGAGTAGCTAGACAAGGCGTTGGTAAGACTTCAAATTCAGAGGACACAACGTACCCCAAGGACCCCACCTTCTTCAGTCATCATGAAGAGGATTCATAAGGAGGATGCTAGTGCCCCACCCACCTGACCCACAGAACCACCATCACCAAGACCCAATATTTCAGTTTGTCCATGTCCTGCTCAAGTCCAGTCTTCTGTTACCATGTTCAACTAATGTCCAGCCTTCTGTTACTTAATTCTACTGATGTCCACCCTTCTGTCTCCTTGTTTTAATAATGTCCAGTAATCTGCTTCCTAGTTCTACTGATGCACAGTCCTGTTTGTGAGTTTTGCTGATGTCCAGCCATCAGTTTTCTAGTTGGACTGATTTCCAAGGGAAGGTCATAAGGCAGCAGCACAACCTATAGCTGTCCTAAGAGACACATGTCTGCTTGTTCACCTTATTGATGATCTAGTTTAGGGGCAGAACAATAAATCTGAAGCCACTTTGTATCTCTGTTGTCTTCCTCTTTGTCCTGCACCTGTGGAGAATGCCCCTTGTGATTTAGGTCAAGGGTTAAAGGTCGGGGCACTGTCAAGAGGAAGTTGTCTCAGAGTAGACAGTTGCTTATCATTCTCATCTTATGTGAAGCCATATGCCAATCAATGAATTACCTCAAGCAATTGTGGTGCTTTTAATGTAGCTTTCCCACAGCAAGATACATTGTAATTACCAGGATTCAAGCAATATGAAGGAAATGCATTTTCTTGTACAAATCATTTATTAATTTTTAACACTTATTAAAACCTAAACTATACATAATATATACTTAGATTTAGATATGTCAGAAATAAGTATTCTCAATACATAATTCGAGGTGCTTGCTGAAAGAAAATACCCATTGTAGATGTTATATTCATTGTAAGTTGTATTCTCCCTACTCAGCACTTTTGAACAAGCTTGCAAAAACATAAAATGTATTTCAGTAAATTATATTTTCAGTTAACAACCAATTTCCCTTTAAGAAAGTTTAGTTTGGAATGTGTGTCCAACTATTGCCCTCTCCTGGTGTGCCCACTAAAAGAAATAACACACGGTTACTGTTCACAAATATTCAAACTGTTATTTATGTGGACCTTTATCTCAGGGCATGGTGATTGATGACAAAACATTCTCCTTAGAAGCCACGACCTGGGGCTTATGTGGCAGTGGTGAGTGGGGTCTGCATCAACCAATCCTAAGTTGAGGGCTGAATAGGCAATGATAGTTTGACACTTCTGGTTAGTGGCAATCGGCAGGCAAACTCAGAAATTATCGTCCTTTTGTTAGCGCATGTCCATTTCTCAACAACATTTTGTCTTCACCAACTACACCGTACTGCCAAGAGTCAGTCTGGACCTCGCCTTAAGGCTGCCACATCCGCCTGGGGTTCAATACTGTCTGGACCCAGCTGTTAACGGGTGGTTTGGGGGGCCGCACTGCGAATAAAATCCCATGGTGAATGGAGTACAGCACGGCAAAGCGTCGGGGGGGGGCGTGGGAAAGCGTCTGACTGCTGTGACAGACAGGGGCTGAGACTCGTTGAGGCGTGCGTGCGTGTGACCAGTCAGGTAGATAGGGGAAGACAGATGAGCAGATGCCCCCGAACGACCTCCCCCCCCCCCTCCCCCCACTCCCCGTATTTGCTCAGGTGGCGTGCTGGTGTCAGGTATCGCCTTCACAATGCACACTGTTTGGAAACAAACACGCCTTTCCAGCATCTCAAATGAACACTCATTCAAAAGTGTTAGGGAACCACCTCTGGCTGAGTGAGACTTTGCTTTCCCGTTAAACGGATGGCCGCATGTTAGCATCTAGGCCCGACTGACACACGGGATTCTTATATGTAATTCAGACTAGAATGGGGACGCTCAAGTATTGTCTACACTTTCCCTCTGAGGAATGAACGTGGAAATAATAAAACCATTCTTCATGGCCCTGCTCAGAAATGTTGTTTATTGTGTGTTTTTATGCAACGCTCCTCAATTACTGCTTCTGCTCTCATTTCAATACGAATAGGTGATTAAACCAGGTACAAGTGTCATTATTATTGACAGCACCCATTGTCTGCATTTACATTTGCTGTGTTTGGAAATCAGAGGGCGAATTACTGTGATGTGCGATAATAACATGCAGATGCGTTTTCTGTCTATGTGTTTACTAATCAGAGCACAGAGAACAGGGTTCCACGGAGCGCACGTACACACACCCACCCACACACGCAAACAAAACAACACACCAAAAAATCTAAAAAGATTAGGAAAAAAAAGAATAAAAAACGCACATGTCTTCGTGAGGAGCTCCAATCTAAATTAGCCACCAGTTCTGCCAGTTTCAAATCAATTAAATAATCTCTCGAACAAAACATAAAGCATTTGAACTGGTACAGAATTCGAGTAGGTTCCCAGCGTATGTCGCCATGGCATTCTATGTAGCTAGTCGTGCGCTAACGGACGGGATGCTAGCTGGTGGAGTGT
>JACXGK010000077.1:92739-120503 GCA_016801125.1 Novumbra hubbsi
GGGGGGGGGGGGGGGGGGGGGGGGGGGGGGGGGGGGGGGGGGGGGGGGGGGGGGGGGGGAGGGCTGCAGCTCGTGGTTCCAGCGGTCCGTGGAGCCTGCCGCAGTACATTGTGTTGAGGCGGAGAAAGAATCTCACCCCCTTTACCTGACCAGCTGAGGCATTCTGCCCACACAGGGACCCCGCCAACAGATTGGTAATGAGCGCCCTGGATGTGTCTGGGGTTTGCTAAGGCATCGCAGGTCGTCCCCGAAACCCCCAGCCCCAGAACCCCCCCACCCCGTCCTCCTCCGGGGGCACTGCGGTTGAGGATAATGACAGGGCTGGGACTTTCAATGTGTCCATGATTCACAGAGACCATCCGTGCGGATTACCTTTCTCACCATGTACACAATGCGGACCTAGATTCCCAGGGTTGGGAACAACACAGCCAGATCGGCGTAGCTCGCCCCTGGGAGGGAGGAGGCCCTTTCCCAGAGAACAAACCCGCACCAGTCTGCGCGCCCATGTAGTTTGATAGTAAACCATAAATGCCTGTTGGTCCACCATAATAGGAATCAACCGATACTTTGGAAACACAAACACCAATAATACCTGGCAGATTAGTACAGCGGAGGGAACAACGGCCTCTTCTAATAAGGCACTCGCGCCTCAGGTCATTTTAAATGAGAACTCCAGTGTGGTGCTACAACCGACTTTTAAGACGTTGTCTTTGTGTGTCAAGGTATAACCACATAGACCGAGTCACTACAGAGTTTTCCAGTCTTCTCCTTTTCCTGTTTATCTCCACCAAGCACCAGCAAGAGAAGGGTAATGAACTGAAGGTACAAAGGAATGTGTAGGACCACGATTCAGCGGTGCCGTGGATAATATTATAAATAGCATTCGCATTTGGTGTACTGAGGCATGCATTATCAAGGAAATGGCTTATGCTGGTTTTGTACTGTTGTTTGACGTCACCAAAATGTGCATCTCCTTGGCCGTGTGCAGAGGTGTTAGCAAATGCTTTATCAAGAACTACCTAGCTAAATTCTCTCACAAAAAACAGCTAATTTAGCTAGCAAGTACATATAATGCCATTGCTTCACTATTGACTAATTGATAATCTATCAAGATTGTCATGAGACATTTTATGAGAATTATCAGAGACGTTTTACCTTTTTAATTTCTGTAGCTTTGCAAGACACAGATTCACTTTTATGTAAATGCATATAGTGTAAAGAAAGTTAGAGGTTGTTTTTTAACAAATACCACCATCCTTAGCAAAGAGACTGCATGCAACAGATCATACGAAAAACAACATTTCCCATTGCTCTAAGCCAACAGCGAACTGCCAAATGTCCCTAACTATGAAAATAATAGTGACACACTTTATTCATATCCACATATAGAGGCTAGTTTCTATTTTGTGACATTAATGCTCAGAGCAACACAGAAAATAAAGGAAAACAACTTAACGAACAGGTTGTATCTGCGGTTTGCTTGGGGGTGAGTAGAGTGGTTAAAATCACTGTTAACTAAAATGACTCTATTTTAATTTACTCAGGTCAAAGTACAAGCAGTTGTATGCAGAAACTAAATTGGGCCTCGCTGCCTCCAAGCACATCTCGTCAAGACAACTACATTTTTACCGTTCACTCAGCAATGATCTGCCGATCCGTGCCAGGCTATTCTGTATTCCAAGGTCAGTATATCAACCCTTCACAATTGAGACGAAGCCATAAAGTAAAGCAGCAACTTAGGCAGTCTGTGTAATAACTAAACATATAGTCAGTTCATCCCAGACCTGTGACATCTATTTATTTTGGGCTATACGGTGGCTATGAAAACGCATGTGAAAACCTCTACTACCATTACAAATATAAAATGTATTATGCGGTAAAGACATTTTTCACTGGCATGAATCCATGTTTAAATGATGTTTATAAGAATAACAAGAAAGAATTCACATTTGTATTTCTTTAAAAACCTGTAGCAGACCACAGAGACATCCGTCAAAATGGAATCCAGGTGTTATTTACTGATTTAAGCATATTTAAAAATGCTTTACACACTTTGTGATGCTGCGTTGTAGTCAATTGTAAGTGATGTGTCTGTAAAAATGTGTGATGTGTATGTGTCTGTAAAGACACAAAGATCAGCTACACTTCAACAACAGAGTAAAAAGAAGTAAAAATGTAACAATGTGTAAACGTCCCCTTTAATCTGTTCAGGCAGTATATAGTATGCATAAATACAATGTTTTTCACAGCATTCTTTCATTACACCTTTTATTCTAAAATCTATAAAAGCCCCATTCCAGTTTTTACATACTTCAGATTGGGCTACAGTGTGATGTGATTGCATGGTGGTTTTGTCACTGGTTGTGACACTCATTTAGTGAATGTGTAATAATTTACCAATCTACCTCAAGTAGGAAATGGACTCTTTGATTAGCACTGATTTGTACAAAAGCGCAGACACTGGGCCAGTGAAATATTATGATGTTCAGGCTCCATACTCCAATCAATTAATAGCCCCTTACAAGACTGTGAAATTGTATTAGCGACCTCCTCTCACAGTGCAACTTTGGGCCGCGTACAATACCTGTTTAGATCATAACACTTGGCATAACAATGACTCTACCTCCTTCTGGCCCGCTCAGCTCTCAGCTCAGGTCTCTAGCTTGACTAGAATAAGCTGGCCGGCACTAGGGACCATTACACTGTTCCCATACAGCTGCTGGTTGTACCAGAGCAGACCTAGGTTGGCCGTTCCAGCTGCCAGCTCAACTGTGAGTGTGAACAGTTTCCCACTGCATGGCAGAAGTATTTTTGAAACTCCAGGGTCAAGGTTGTCAAGAGGTTAGGTTTCAGAGGATCGGCTTGTGCCAACACTTCTTTCTTTCTTTCGTTAATACTTTCTTTTTTTTTGTCTCCCCTCCTCTCGTTTTCTCTTCCTCCTCAGGCTGAACTCGTTGTGGGCCACCAGAGTGTTGTTTATCTTCTCTTGCTAGGGAACGGGTCTCTTCAAATTCCTCCGCTGGCTGTTGATTAATGCTTTCGGACCACTGGTGTAAACAACCATGACCAAGTCACCATGCCTCAGATCGGAATGTTTGTAAACAGTCCGACGTATAGATGACATAGCAGCTACAATCCCGTCCACTTGCCAGCAGCAGGGTCAGATCAACCTCCAACCTCATCCAACCTCATCCCCAGGCTATCCTCGTCCCCAGGCTATCGTACACAGCCCAAATACTGAAGACATTGACCATTCAAAGTTGGTCTTGAAATGTCCTTTACTCAGCCAATACAAACCGGGGAATTGCACCACTGTCAGCTGTGTCTCCACGAGGGAACCATTGGGATTAGCCAGCGTAGTGCATTTATACCCATGAGAAGGAGACAACAAAATGGCTAGGAAGCGGTGTGCAGTTAGAAGTCCCACCCACAAGCTCCACGGTGACCCAGCCTCACAGTGGCTCTGTCCGAGGGGGTTCGTCCAGCCGGATCCTAGGCTGCCACACATGGGGAAGGTAGCATCGGTGGCCAAAACTCACTGATATTTAACACTGTAACAAAAGACAAGTTTGACAAGTTATTCCACCAGGCTATACATGCTTTTGGGCAGAAGTCTCTGGAAATAATACGAGTTCACCGGCAGTTCAGTCACCTGGGTGCGTAAGCATCCAATTTCTCTCGGGTGAAAAAAATAGATACAATTTATGATGCTGTGTTCGGGTCAAATATAGATGCAGGCCTTGTAATAGCTAGAATGATTTTATGTTAGGCCATGTTCTCCAAGAGGTCAAATATATAGCGTACTAAACTGGCAATCATGTGAAACATTCCAACCATAATCATTACAGCAGGGAAATAACGTTAATGGTGCTGTTCTCACAGAAAGTCTAAAGTTATAAAGGTCATTACGCTGACGATCCTTTGCGTGTGCGTGGCCACATGAATACCGTAAATTGGCATGTCGAGAATGTCTGATGGACACGCAATGTATTTATTTTTTTGATACAGTCTATCACATGTCCATTTGAACATAACCAAGGTCACTTTGAATCAAACGGGCTCTACTACTACAGGGAGATTGTCAAAGCAGTAGTTTGAAAAGGCGTTTGACGTGTTGAAACTTCAAGCAAAGGCTTTCAGTCACAAAGCCTAAATAACAGCTTTTTCCACGTGACGCTGCTTAAAATAAGAAACACAGGGGATCATTTCATGTTTAATTAGATATTTCTAGGTAGGAATAATGTCAGCTAGGCAAACTATTTGTGACTCATGGTCATAAAAGAATGTGTTTCATGTAACAAATCAAAATTTGTTTTCTTTTACAAACGATTTTGTAGAGTAATGTAATGCATTTCCAAAGCAAATTATCTGTCACAACTTCAGACAAGCTAAAGATCCAGGGGTCTAGGGGCCAGAATAAACTATGATTTTGTGAGGGGCCAGATTTTGATTTTCAGCAGGACACAGGGATGATGATGCCCTTTTTCAACACCCTCCAGCAACTTTGAAAAAATGTATTACATTCAAATCAGCATATCAACAATTACAGCGTAGGGTATTTCAATTACTTTAAAAATACTTTTAAGTAGGTACCTTGATATTTTTTTCTATGAGATGTATTTGAATGCTGTAATGTATTTGTCAATTATCCTGCCTATGGTTAGAGGGAAGCTGAAGTTGGAGTTTGTCCTATTCCTCATGGACAGTATAGATAGACTAATGTTCATATATGTCATATATATATGGGGGACTTCAGGGTAGTAGAGTGTGTGATGTAGAGTGCCCCCTATTGACACCCAGAAGAAGTGATTAAAGACACTCCTAATCCAGGTGTTTAGGCTTCTTTTTTACAATAAATCCCCATGGATGATCAAGGGGACTACAAAACCTAACCAGCAGTCATTTGAGATCTTAATAGGTCAACAGTATTAGGCTTTGTTATTTTGAGTGTCTATTATGTGAATCACGCTGATTCTAAGTAATTAGCGTAACTTGAAACTGAAGTATGAGACCACTATTTATTTTTACACATACTTTTGTTGCTGTTTTAATTATCAAATGTGGAAAAACTATTACGTTTTGATCTCAATGTTACTTGAGTAGTTGGAGAGATAATTTACAAATAATTCCGTTTTGGATTATATTTGATTTCAACAAATCTCTATAAATTGAATTATTGGCTGTAAAACTGCAACATTTCTTTCATGTTGAACAATTACACAATAGAGTGGATACAACCTATGTAATATTTATACATTTATTATCACCAAGGGTTATTAAATATATTTTAAAAAATTATAATTTAACTACGAATGTTTATTACATGTCCAACAAGATTTTACGTAAGCGTAAAATCTTTATACAAAGGAAACCAATCAAGGGAATTTATTATTTTTCCTTTAGTTCCTGTTCAAATTGGAGTTCTCCTGGGGTCTCTGAAATGGACAGTTTTCCAATCTCTCTTGCTCTGATTGAGATGACGGCGTTCATATGAAAGTAAGTCATTTCACGGCTTTAGATCATTGGTTTCTCATAGGGGCCCTTATTAAATCTGGACTCTAATTTTCTCTTTCTCACTTAGGTGGCTTTTATGATTGTGGTTACCAAGGTGACGTGAGACACGGCTTCAGCGAACGGTGCTGGTGTCACCGTGGTGAATAACAGTGAGACCAAGGTGAGTACGACCGGGGGAAAATTGCATGCCATTACTGTTAATATTTACTTATTAAAACAATCCAGCGAACTGAAGGCATCTTCGCACAAATTCTAATTTTTCAAATCAACCGCTGAACATGGCCTTCATTATGACCGCCAATCATTGTTCTCCTTCTCTGTCTGTCTGTCTCTTTCTCACTTTAAAAGACGTAAAAAGGAGATGAAATTATGTGCATTACATTATGTTGAGAAGAACGCTTTCTTTAAATGGAAAAAGTAGTCTCCCCTCGCTTTTTATATAGAAACAATTACTTTGATGGTGGTGTTTTACTTGTCATCTGAATGATTTAAAGGATATGGAAGAAACTGGTTTAACAGAATGTTAGCTAATTTTAAGGGCATTTTATTGTAATTATTGAGGCTATGCAGTGCTTGACAGGCTCGCTGTAACATTGTATTCCATATTAAGTGTTTTGTGAAATGCAGATGAAAGAATATTTTCAGTAATTGCTTTGATGTGGCAACACTAAAACACCATACAGAAAACGACTGTAAATGTTATGGAAAACCAATGTAAAGCTCACAATTGTATGTGTTTTTTATAAATAAGAGACTCTATGATAGGACATTTCAACCATTGAATAAGAAAATGACGATGCCTAGATTTGCCCTTTGGGTTTGTGTCTTCACGAAAGCAAAGGGATGACTTGAAAAATGTACATCAGCAAGCACACGCGTCAGGTACGTTCTCTATCAGAACAGGTGCAGTCATCCAGATAAAATAATACCTACCAACACCAAGCATCCTACTTTACCGATCCCACTGCAGGGAGGAAAACAGAACCCAAAGCAAGGCCACCCCCACAGCCTCCTGGGCCAATTAAGACTTTGTGTGTGACTCACAAAATTCTGTTGATTACTTTGCTAATCAGCGTAATTTCCTGAATGACATTTCTCTCTGTGGCAAGACGCCTCATTCGCCCAAGTTCTCCCATAATCAGACCAGCCGTGTCTGCGGCTGGTCTGACGTGTGACTAACGTCGGGGCTAACGGAGACGGATCCATAGTTCCCCCCCAGCCATTAGAACGTGGGGGACAACAGGTTGAGGCTGGGGAGGCGGAAGGCAACGAGTAAAAACCAACACTTGCTAGCATGAGGCGAGCAGCGGCAGGAACGTGTGAGCTGAAGTGATCATCCTAAATAGAGCACCCCTTTTCTGAGTCTCCGTGAGAACCAGGTTGGCTCCAATTTCGGCACACTCAGATGTACTGGAGACTGTCTCACCTAAAATATTTGTAACATTGATTCATACACATCTAAACAGACAGACCTCTCCAAATGTTTGGTTTTTGTAACCTTACCCTTAACCCTGACCCCAACCTCTAAGCACTGGGATGCATAACCTTAACCGTGACCTAAGCCTAACCGTAAGCTAATGTACTACAAGAGTAGTATGTGTCTAACCATAACCCTAAGTTAACATGTACCGTTAACAGCAAATGTTATTTGTATTGAGGCGTTCAAGGACCAAAGGGAATGTGGACATGTTGAGAGTGAAGCGTTTACACCGAGATATGTTCATACCGCACGTAATTAGGGTTTACAAAATAGTTCCATGTGAATGTCCTTCCTGAGAGGAATGGTGGCACCAAGCTCTACTACTGGACATGACAACACGGATGTGTATTTTGTCTTTTTCAAACAAGGTCCATCTCTAATCATCATACTCCTCCGTGTGAAATCAAACTGGTATATGACTTACATTCCCACCAACTGGCACAAAGCCTCAATAATCCATCTGAATAAAATAGCTCTATGATACAACCACTAAGCAGGAGACGGTGGAGTGGGTGGAATGACAGACAGGAACGGCACGTCAGTGACACAAAGAAAGCTGCTAAATGTGTGCTAAGTAGACTAGCATTAGCAGGCCCAACACATTTGGAGCTAAGACCAACATTTACGTTCCACTTAATTGCTCATGAGAAGAATAACATGCTTTGTGGAGGAAGCAGGATCAACAGACATCACCAAAGGCCGACCCGCGAGGAGCAGGAGACCCCTAACATTTGCATGCGAAGCCAGAGAGGAAGGTTTGTTTAAGCCTTCAGACCGCCTCCTGCCAAGCCTGTAATCCCACTAATCTCTACCACATTGCTCAAGAACATGCAGAGACTCAAAGGATCCCCGGGCAGCCAGGCATCCAATACCTGCCTCCCTCAATCCCAGCAGGAAGAATCCCCTCGCTCGGTTCGCCGGGCACGCAGGGCCGCTTTAAAGCGCCAACACTCCGGTGAACTCGCCGCCGTTGTCCGGGGCCCAATCGCGAAGGGTTCGCTGTAGTGGGGCTGGTGGTGGAGGTGGCAGCGGCAGTGGGGGCAAATGGGAAGGGGAAATGTTTCTCTGCTCAATCACCTCGGCTCCTGGCCCCTTGCGTGCGAGGCAGGGTGTGCTCATTGATGCCAACTATTGAATTTCAGACACAGAGGGGCTTCTGGCTCGCCGGGGGGCAACGCTCTGGTTTAAGCAGAGAGAGAAGTGGTGACCCAGAATAACTTAGCCCAACAACTACTTGGAGAGTACGGTGGAATAATCAGGGCTATTATCTACTGGTCTATCTCACTCGTCCTTCTAGTCAGCCAGACACGGGGACAGTTTGCAGCAGAGTGAACATTGAGCTATCGGCAGAGATATTCTCTGTGAGCCTCTTAACTACTCTGTTGCCCAAACAGCTAGCTACTACCATAACAAACAAAAGCATATGAGCATAAACAGGCTAGGTGTGAAATCCCAGGCTGACAGACTTTGAGGGAGACGGGAGAAAGACAGAGCCCGTGAAAATGTTAATCTGTCTCCAGCTGAATTGACGGGCAAATTGCTTGGTGACTTTTCAGATACTTTCCCCCTGAAAAAATACAATAGTGTGCGGTGGACACAGGCGACAGCACGTTTGTGTTGGGGCTCAATATGTTCCCATGATGCTATCTGGCACCGTGCGATGCGGGACAGCGAGGTTGATCCCATCCTTGCCCCCATCCCGGGACGCTGAATTCCCCACCGCTAACTCCCTGACATTTCCATGAACCATGCACATGAAATGTTGCACAATAATTGATGTTGATCCTAGCATGTGTTCAGACTACAAATTAGGAAGGAAAAGGTTATCATAATATTTAGCTAGTCCAATTTGTAGAAGTTGAACTGCTCCCTGTGGGGGCATCAAAATGAAAAATAGAATTTGTAACATTTTAAGTTTTGACTGAGGGGATGGCAATATTGCTGAAATGTGAAAGAGAGCAGAGAGCTAATTTGGCACTTGGCAGCTTGACTGTTGCGATGGAAGGATGACCTGGATGGGAAAAGTAAGGCCTTCCAATACCAACATCTGAGAGAATCTCAGAGAGTGTGAAGCAGAGTGCAAGGTTCACCCCAAAAAATTTGCCGTTGTGGATTGTGCTCCTCTACTCTTGTCCAACACCATTTAGCACCCCTCTAACTAAAAGAGTTAAGTATTCCATCTACATATTCTATTAAACCATACTAATCCTCATCAACGTATTTCTAACTTGAATGTTGGTCTATAGTTGATTCAGAATTGTTTGTTAATATGAGGACATGTTAATTCAAACAAAATGAGTATGCAAAACACATATGTCATTACCAGAACAGAATTCCAGGAATTTAAACAGAATAAAACATAACAGAAATATTTCCCAATGAAGTGGTAATGGTTATAATATCAATAAAGGCCCCTGCCAAATACTGGCAAGTTCAAGAAATTATTCAAAGCCAATTGGGTCCTGTAATAAGTGTACGGGAAATAAAAGGATAGCCTATTAAGTGTAATCAAATGCACTCTTATGATTGATGTGAAAACTTCTAGAGACAGTCAAGGTGGCAGAAACTGAGGCTTGTTGTTGGTGTACTGGACTAATCGCTAAAAGGTTGTTGGTTCAAATCCCGTAGCCATGACAACTCTTTTGGATACTACAAGTGCAGGAAAATATCATAGTAACAGTGTAAATATCATAGTAACAGTGTAAATACATTTTTTGCCGGCTGTGGCTGAGAAAAAACAAATATAATTGTCCATGGTATTATTTTAATTGTTTTAACATTTTATTATTTTAAATTGTTTTAACATTGTGTTTTTATTGTTTTAACATAATGTGTTTTTTTCATTGTACTAGATATACATGACATTTAAGTAATTTTGACAACACAGCTGGTGCAAATGTAATTTTCTTAAATGATCAGTTCTGGGATTGGATCCAGAAACCTTTATATAGTTACTGCTGAATCAATACTCTTAAACACTACCCACCTTTGCATATTATAGAATCTAATCGTTTGAATGCATAGAAATGCTGTCATACTTCAAAGCTAAAAACATGGTACATTTCCATGATGCAGGTCTATCGATTACCGTTATAATGAATACCATTTCTATTTTTGGTAAACTGGTGTTCTAAAAGAAAGTCTTCATATTCATATAATGCAAAATCTTCATATTCATATAATGCAGTTTTCACAAATAAAATGTCCTGATAAAAGAATTAGCAACGTGTTTACTTTTATTTATACCCACGATTCCACTGTAGGGTTTTATCATGATCCTTCAAAGATAAAACCATAGTATATGACAAAGTTTGACATGAAAATGTTCTTACTGCTATATGTCTGAAATGCTACAATACAGTAGTACAAATGAAAGTTGTAGTGCAGGGTTGTAGTGCAGATGAGAAAAATAAAAAAACAACTACTATATCAGCCTGCACACATTTGTTTAGGTGTTGTTGGTTTGAAGGGTGGCAGAGGGACTGATGAGAAGTATGACACGTTCTAATTATAGACTATTCCACGGGCACATTTAAGCAATAGTCAACAGTGTGTACATTCGGGCAATAGATAAAATAGTTTCATGTGGACATGAATTACAAAACGAAAAAAAAAAACGTTATTTTGGCTAAATACATCTATTGGGTATTTTAACAGTTGTAAATGCTACTTTAAACTAAGTGTTATTTGTTGACAATTTGACTGTATGTTGAAGGCCTTTCAAAGCGTTAGGCTACGCTTTATACATTTTGTCAAGTTTCGTCGCTTGCTGACGGGTGCAACAACTGTTGTTGTAGGAATGTGATTGGAGTGGCAGAGGGACCGAAGCAGAGCGCAAATGCAGGTAGAGCCTACATTCTTCAGAAAGCGACCTAACTTACACTCAACACTACGCTATTTCTGCCCACGAATGGATTCATCCAGTTCACATCAGCTGGTGAGCCCATCCCCAGCCGCTTCAGTTCCGAGCTCATGGAAACAACACGATCCATAGACTAATCTATTGGCAAAATGTACTACGTGTTGTTGAGTCAAATAAACACTAACGAAAACCATTACCCACTCATTAATGGTCAGTCTAATGGTGTATTCTATATTCAAATTTGAGTAACTCTTTTCAAATGATCCTTTGAGAACAACATCTAAAGGAAAACAGTCCTGACACATAATCAATATCAGAGGAGGCCAATCAAAGCCATGGTTAAACGATGCAGGAAGAGAAAGACCACATGCTGTGTAGGAAGTGTCATTTGGTTAGTACTGGCTTTGCTCGCAGAATTGAAAATGTATTTATTAATAAGTCCACATAAATATATATGGCTATATCAGTTAGCCTCCAGGCTGAAAGTTCGGGAGATGCTATTTGTGGTAAATTATTATTCGTTTTTTAAGACTTAGCTACTGTTTTGGAAACGAAATACTGTTTTTGTACATTTTTTCAACTCTAATATCTGTTAAAGACAATTTATTGGCCGCCTGTATATTTATGAGTAGCCTACAGTATATGCCTTTGCATGTAGCGATTTTGTTGTTTTCTGTGTGCAAACATAGAATAGGGTGGAGTAGGAGTATTTGTCTGTTTGCTTTCTTGTTGTCTAACAGAAGTACTAAATAATTTAGACGTGGGAAACTGTTATATTTGTTTTGCTTTTGGTGGAAATGTTTTTGCCAACAGTGACAGAATGAATAAACGAGTTACTGATGCAACAATCCCATGAAATATTTTCTCTAGAAAGAGAACATATGGTTTATCATCCGTACAACTTGTGAAGTCTCATTAGCATTTCGACTAGGCTACGTTTCTTTTCATCCGTCAGGCAAGTGCAAATATACGTTTTTGACAGCGCTCTTTTGAATAAAATGCGACAACACCCAATCCACAAATAATATTATTCAAAACTGTGCGAATGTGACTTATTGATTATTGTAAGGCTATATATTTATATACATTAGTTACATCCTTTGTCTCTAATTTCGTTACCGTTCCCCTTTTTATTTAATCATAAATGATTATTTATGTTTGCGATCTTTGATTTGTGTGTACTCATGCACTGTGACGACGAAAGGTTCTTATTCTCGCTTACGATACGATTTTTCATGGGTTACTAAATCTTATTTGAAAGAATACAACAGAATACAAATCTTGCTATATAATTAAAAATGAAAGGCCCAGTGGTATCATAAAAACCGCAAAATAAGTGAATTATAATAATGTAAGTCATATTCACAAAGCTAGGTAATCAAAAAGACCGTTAGGTACACTTAATTCAAAATGATAATAACAACAGACGAAAAGTAATAGAGTTGCTAATACGAACATGAATTAACTTGTAGCCTACAAAATGGTAATTGATTGTAACACATGTTATGGTTATTTCAAATATAGAAAGATCAGTAATATCCTACAGTATGTTCTCCAGTTTCGTTGCCTAATCAAATCCCCTGGAGATTAAACATCTCCGTTGCATTTTTTTAAGCCTATACGAAGAATCGTCCAAGTTGTGCCCACCTAAATAGGCATTCTTTAAAAACAACGGAATCTCCTGCCTTTTTTGGAAAAAACATATATTAAACATTGTTGTTTAAATGTATATAAGCGTAATATTATTCTATTTGTAATTAAGCTTATGTTTAATGGTAAATGCGTAAATAACAACAACCACCTTATCTGCCTTTTATCCTCCAATGGGCCACATTGCTAATCTTGGTTTGACAGTTCTTGATCTTGCCTTGCGTCAATGGCTTTCAGATGGCAGTGTGTAAAACACCATGCACTATTTAGTGCCGGGAAGGGCACGCTATTGCCTCGTTCATTCGTTTATGCTCATTATAAAATATGAGATAAATCAAATTAACTGCGCAGTTTCTCGTCCTCCCGTAGAAACACTTTCGTTAAATGAACTAGGTTATTCAATTCGGAACTTGGTAGTAGACTTGTTTGAAGTTAATATTAATGTAGGCGGTCAAGGATGCGTAGAGTATCGTAATATTAAAATGTTCAATAAGAAATATACGTTTATATCTTTTGCAAATCATTTTATTGCAAGAATTCAATGCAAAGTTTGGAGGTCGCGTTTATTACAACATTACGTTAAGCTTATGATATGGTAGCCACCGCAAATTCAGGACACACTCACCAGACTGGCTAGGTTAAGTGTTTGCGTAATATAGACTATTCATGCTTTTAGCCAGCAAGGAACTCAAGCAATTGAAATCAACATGTGTTTTTATTTACCGTATTTGTTAATTTTGTGTGTTGTCCTCCTGGCCCATGCTACCCAAATAAACACAGAAGTAGGTAAGCTAGACCTCGATCATTTGAAACACTGAAAACATGTTGTATTGAGCGCCATCTTCTGGTAGAATATCAATTGTTGCACAGTGGGTCTACGTTTGTTTGTCTGTATAAATAAGCCTACCTGTTCTTTGCCATTGTGTTCCCCAGTATGCAACATATAGGTTAACAATAATTTAAAACAAAGTGATTATGAATCAGCCCCCTAAATAAATCACACAATTGACAGAGGCTTTTATCCCTAATACACCAAATCAACCATATCGTAGTGATTGTCCAATCTGTCATATCTATATCATTTTAGCAAATGTTCTTTAGACACGGTTTGTTTCACCATTGGTTTGACTTTCTCCCAGTAAAGTATGCGAACGAGATGGAGAGGGAATGTGGTCGCCATGTTTCAAATATTTAGCAACTTGTCAATAATATATTTATATTCCTGTCACCAATGTACTAAGAAGGTTAGACAAAATATATTGCATTGTATATATGCAAGGTAGACGTGTATATGTAAACAAACACGTGGAAACGTTAAACTTTAAGATAATCTGGACACATTTACATGTAGTTTTTGGGACAAGGAGATGAGCAATGTAGTCTTTGTACTACTGTGCTTATGACCCCTTTTTGTAATGCAGTTTGAGCAATGATGAAACAACATTTTACATGTTAAGGAGATAATTTTTGCTAAACAAAACCGTTTTTTATTTAGAATGTAATTGATTGATCTTGAAAAAGGGAGGAAAACATTTCAAATTTATTTTACAAACAAAGCCATGATGAATGTAATAGCAAAAACTGTTTTGTTATATCTTTATTGAAACATTTAGCCAGACAGATGAATGCTCAAAGAAACATACTTTACCGTAGCCACATTCAGCATCACACTATGAACAAAATTATGTCAACAGTAAAATAGAAAAGCAGCCAGCTCTTCATGAGAACAGTTGCTTCAGATATTCTACATTCACTGTATCTCTGTATCCAGGGCTCAGTGTTTTGCCTTCAAACTCCTGTAGCCCCCCCCACCCCACCCCAGCTCTCTCTATATGTCTTTGTCTTCTCACCATCCATCTTTACTGGTTCTCTATGAATTCTCCTCACTTCAACGTATAAAGGTAGGCTACATTCAATAGTATAATTATACTTTAGTAATAATAACGATGATAATAATGATATCCGTTCTGACTGAGTAATTCTGAGGTTAGTCCTGAGCTGTCTCCTTGGGTGACACCCAATCACAGTGAAACAGTATCATTTTGGTTTTGACCAAGGGCCCAATTAAATCAAGATCTCCTTTAGCCAACAGATTAGATTGTTTTAGCAATGTCTGAGGTGCAAAGAGTTGTGAAATTCAGAATCAGTTGTGCATGCGAAAGCTGACATAAACCCTTTGTATTTAGTAAATATATATATATATATATATATATATTACAAATCAGTTTTACTGTTTCGATACGCAGTAGAGAGGACACAGGTTCTCCTTTTGAACATCTAATCCAAGTGGGACAGGTGTGGATCCGTGACAACCGCAGGAACAGCCGTTCACTGATCTGACAGCTCTAATGTAGTTACACCTCCAACACCGCCCAACACTAGCCATGCAGGGGTCGGCTATCGCCAGTTAACGCTTGATCTGAGTGAATCACAGGCCTTAATCACATAGCGGGCTTTTTAGGGGGGATTAGTTACTGCTGTGGATTTATACTGTACCGAAGGATTATCTGACACCCAGAGTATTTCAGAATTCTAAATGAGATTATCATTTAGTCATCAGGCAGTTAAGCAACAAAAATCTGGTTCACTTAAGGGTGCAGACTATTAGTAACTCACTTCTTTGTCAGTTAGTTAAAACGCGGGGTATGGATAGTACATATTTGTTTTTTGTCTGGGAGTAGACGGATGAGTCAGTCGGTCTGTGAGTCAGTCCAATGTTTTCGAGTGAGGTGGCTCTTAAAGAGGCACTGGGAATGGTGTGATGTTTAAAGCACTGCAGCACGCGGACCATCCCCAGCTTTACATCACGCTGACTCTGTCGCTGAGGGCCGTCATGGTGTCCGCCTCCTCCGGGTCAGGCTCCGCCCCCTCGCGGAGGTTTGCGTGCGGGTTGATGAGGTGGGCGGGGTACGTCAGGCCGTGCTGCTCTGCGAAACTCTCCCAGCGGGCGTCGTCGCTCTCGTGCGTGATGTAGCGCTCCTTCATCTTGCACTCCAGGCCGCGCAGGTCAAGCCACATTTGGTAGTCCTAAAACAACACCCAAAAGTGACACAACGATTACAACGTTTCGCGGCTGCTGAATGACCAGCTCCTTTCTCCCCTCTGTCTCTAGGGCCCACCTGTGGCCATGTATATCTAAGGGACTCGCCGCGGTCGTCCGTGTCTAAGAGACTTACCGCTGTCGTCCGTGTTTAAAAGATTTACTGTCGTTATGGATGTCAGACATCCCTGTAGGCATGAATAGCAGTTAGAGATTTACTGTATTTGTGGTCGCGTAAAAAAAGTATGTACACACCCTTCTGAACACATTCGGACGCATGGATGTTCAAGCTGAACTCCAATCATATTCATTGATAGAGGTAAACACATTTAACAAATCACACAAAAAAGTTACCTCATGCAGTTAAAATAAACAGAAACGCAATTTCCGTAAGCGGGAAAACTTAGTACACCCTGCCTTAGAATCTGGCCGAACAAATCAGGTGGAAATATGTTAAAGAGTAACTTGGGAGAGTCCAGCTTTCCATAAAGATTAGAAATGTGGTCTGGTTTGGTTTAAACCTTATGGGTGTGTAGTAACATACCCCCTTTTCCAACCAAAATCACTATTCTTAACTTGTGATATTCAAATTACATTACTATTTGTTAGATCTCACATTTCAAGATGGACCGTAGCTCAGCTGATGCTATTAACAGTTAAGCAATAGAAACAGTAATAACTCTCTGCACTCATTTGTGCCACGTGCAGTACAGACAGTACAGACAGTACACCGCGGGGAGGGCATACCTGTAGCCAGGGATGGCTGAGAGACTTGTCCACGCTGTAGCGCTTCCTCATCTTGACTTGCAGCAGGTTATTAATGAGGTCAATTGCTGGAACAACAAAGCAGGCCGTCAGACGATAACTCATGGTGGGAAACCTGGAGGATTTGGTCCAGGCCCCTTTCAGAGCCATGCAAGGGCTAATGAGCAAAGCCAACATCATGTTAAGATTATTTCAGGGGTCATGGCTCTCTTAAACCCAGTTGGGATTCTTGACCTTGAGGCCCTCCTCTATGGTACCAGGGATCGCTGGGCATTATGCACATGAATAGGCTGCAACAAGAATTGGGTTTCTCTCTCTTTCACCCAAACACACACTCTCATTCCCACTCTAACTTCCTCTCTTCTTCTCTCTCTTTCACCCAAACACACAATCTCATTCCCACTCTAACTTCCTCTCTTCTTCTCTCTCTTTCACCCAAACACACACTCTCATTCCCACTATTTCTTCCTCACTTCCTCTTCTCTGTTTTCCTCACTTCTTTTTCTCTTTGTTTCTTCCTCACTTCCTTTTTCTCTTTCTTTTCTCTTTCTTTCCTTCTTCCTCACTTCCTTTTCTCTTTCTTTCTTTCTTTCTTCCTAACTTCCTTTTCTCTTTCTTTCTTTCTTTCTTCCTAACTTCCTTTTCTCTTTCTTTCTTTCTCACTTCCTTTTCTCTTTCTTTCTTTCTTCCTCACTTCCTTTTCTCTTTCTGTCTTCCTCACTTTTATCTTTCTGTCTTGCTCACTTCCTCTTCTGATTCTTTCTTCCTCACTTCCTCTTCTCTTTCTTTCTCTCCTTCAAACACACACAGACACACGCACAAGCAAACCTGCACACACACACACACATACAGACACACACCCCCCCTGCTGTTGCTTTCTCTTCCAACCCTCTGTTACACACCCAGAATTTCTATCTCTCTCACACACTCTTCTTTCACACTGACAATAGTGCATGCTGGCCGTGTACCCAATAGCAGGATCGTTTTTAGTGTACAACTAGCAATGCATTTTGAGAACTGAAAAATATACAGTATTTGATGTTTCAAAAATCATGAAGGCTTAAAATGCTGAGAAGTCATATTAATTTCATAATTTGAGCTACCATAGAAGTCTGTATGAGAATCATAATTTTGGGGCACCAGGTCTGACATGTGTTGATAATAAGTTAAATTGACATACTGTACCAAAATCGAAAAAAAGTAGAAGTCAACGCACACCTGTATTAAAAGACGCATTCTAGAGTACAATCCAGGATTGAGATTATCATGATAATTATTGTTGGGAACTGCATTCAGTTTAACTAAACAGCACATAAATATAATGTACCACAATTAATATACTAAACAATAACCAACAATTTGAATAAGTAGTAGGCAACACAGATTTGGGATGCGGCCCATGACTCATGACTTACCAGACCACATATAAACAAATAAATGAGTCACTAAATCAAAAATGTCAACTGATCATTAAGGCTCTCTGTTCCACTGGACAGAACCGACTGCCGAAGGTCCCCGGGAGGGTTCCTCGCTCCTCAACCCACCTTCCTGCGACACCTTCTTCCAGGGGTTGGGCGGGTACATGAAGGCAGCGTTCTGGATCTGGTCATGGATGTCCTCGTCCTCGTTGAACGGGAAGGTACCGCTGAGGCTTACGTAGACAATCACCCCCACTGACCACATGTCCAGGGAGCGGTTGTAGCCCTTGTTCCGCAAGACTTCCGGGGCCAGGTATGCCGGAGTGCCCACAACTGAGCGTCGGAAAGACTTCTCTCCGATGATGCGGGCGAAGCCGAAATCACAGAGTTTCACCTGAGCACAGGTGTATGTCAAGTTATACCCCAGGCCCCAACGGTGCGTTTTAACACACAGACGCGTTGGACCGCGTTTGAAGGTCAACAGCAACGTTCGTCTCACACTGCCACAGACGTGCATTCAGACAAGAGAAAGCACAGTGGTCATGTCAGAAGAAATGTACTGTAGGTCTAGACCAGGGCAACCAACCCTGTTCCTGAAGACTTACTGTCCTGGCTAACCTGATTAAGCTTTTCATCCAGCTAGTTATTAGAATCAAGTGTGCTAAATTAGAGTTGGAGAGAAAACCTACAGGACCATAGATCTCCAGGAACAGGTTGGGCAGCCCTAGTCTAGACTGTTTCACCTGGACTACATTGTGTTTCCTGTAGCTACTGGAAGTTACCAAAGCAGAGACTATAGCAAAATATCAGAACAAAACAGAACAAGAACTGACTGCTTTGAAAATGATTTTCTGAAAGTAACACAAATGTCATTTCTTAAAATCCATTCGAGCCCTTTTGCAATGCAAAAAAACTGAAACTCAGTAATTTTTCTGCCTGGCAGGGATGCTACAGGAAACTACAGAAAAGTACACAGCAATGAAGGGGAGCGTAATTGGTAGTGTATCATTAAAATCAAGAGACAGAAGATTGGAGAAGCACTTAGTGTGCAGTTGCCACAAACACTTTATCTTAGAGGAGACATACAGTGGATGAATGTCTGTTTATGTCTGTCAAATTGATGTTTCTGTTTTGGCTTGTTTGAATTCTGAGCAGGAGGCTATCTTACTTGTGGAAAAGCGTCCGCAGATGCCAGTAACACGTTCTCCGGTTTCAGGTCACAGTGGACAATATTCTTGAAGTGGAGATGGCGAAGAGCCTGAAGAATCTGAAAAACACAGCAGGTAAAATTAATTACATCCGCACAGAATAATAACTTTCTTCATCGATTTGAATCTTTTTTAAACAAACAAAATTTTGTTATTTGCCATTATGAGGAGCCCAATCTCCACATTGAAATACACACGTCTGATGACACAAGGAAAGTTGACCACACGCAGACAATATCATCACACGCGAAAGCACGCCTGCAACCCATGAGACCGGCCGGGACCGTGTGAACATGGTGTCAGTGAGACACAGTCCAAAGCCGGCGTGCGCCACGGCTACTGCGACGCGCCGGGGTGTCGGCCGGGCTAACCTGTGACACCAGGAACTTGGTGATGCGTTCGGGCAGCCTCCCCTTCTCACTGGACAGGATCATCTCCAGCATGTCTCCATGGAGCTTCTCCATGACAACGAAGACGCGCTCCGGCGTCTCAAACATACACTCCAGGTTCACCACCCCCGGGTGGTGCAGGTTCTAGGAGGGGAACACAGGAACCGTTTGGAAGGCAAGAGCCACGGGGTGGACTGGTACCGTTCCAACAGTGTTATCGACCTACCTACCCACAAACACTGTTAAAAGACTGTTTCTTCCTCACTGGGTTTATTATAACAGGACTGACATCACAGGAGTAAAAGGTGGTAGTAGCACGGTGGTTCATAGAAGCACTGGTGGGTTCACCTGAAGGATGGCGACCTCGTTGCGTAGCTGGCTCTCCTGCTTCGTGGGGAAGCGTAGCTTGTCGATGATCTTAATTGCTACATCTCGGCCTGTCTTTCTGTGCTTTCCTGTAGTGTAGACATCGAGTCACAGAGAAATCAAAGGCAAATCACTACGTTCACAGAGGTGTTACGCCTCAGGAATAATTATCTCAAATACTTGCGCATAACTGTATTTCATAACTTTTCTTATTTGATGATGAACATGTTGTGTGGCTTATGCAAATCATTGAACTCTATTATTCTATTTTATTTACAGGTTAACAGTGTGACAAGGGGGGTCATGCATTACCTCCATAAACTATTCCAAATTGCCCCGATCCGAGGACCTCATCTGGGAATATCTGATAGATTGAGCTAATATCCTGTAGAGTAGAGTTAGGGTTAGATATCCCACACAGTTAGTACAGTAAGTATATAAATCCAGTAAATAAGTTTAAATGAAAGCTTCATGTGCACACTGTCACAAATATTTTATTTTCGGTCTGTCTACAATCTCTTCTCATCTGACAGCTTAATATCTACTAATCCCATACATGTCTGGAAAAATTGCCCAGAAATATAATTATAACCAGTGGTAGGCTACTGTGACTAATTATTGAGAGTAGCTATGGCAACTGCTTGGCTGAGTGGGTAATCAAAATTATCTCAATTTGAGTTACTTGGCGGATGATCTCAGCTCAGATCTCTAACCAAGAAGTGATGCATCGAGGAATGGAGTGTCGAGGCACTATGACTAGAAATGTAACTTCCGTTCCATATCCTTAACCTTCTACAATTGTACACTCCCTAAATCTCAATTGAAAACAAAATAATACCCAGTGTGTTGTTAAAATCACTTTAGACCAAATCCTACTCACCACATTCTCCTGAATCTGGCAGTTGGATACTGAAATGCTGTTGGAGACTTCCTCTGTAAGGGTCAGAGAAGGATTGAGTAGTTCCTGGTTTATTTAAGGGTAGTCCACACTTGACAGTGTTCCTATTTAGTACTGAGTAAGGATGCACAATTTTGCTAACTTTCCCACGTTTTAAGATGTCCTTATTCACTCCTGAGTCTGTAATCTTCAGACCAGTGTTTCTAGAGAACCTGTACTAACGCTCAATAGCACGGTCTTCCTTTAATTCAATGTATTTCTAGAAGCTATGGAAGCTAAGACTTCCCACAATCCATCCCATTCATGCTCTTGTACATACTGTGGGCGCTGTGGCGTGAGCCGTGCGACAGTCCTTTTGAGATGGCGGGCATGAGCGCGTGCTGGATGGCCATCTCCCACATCCGGGCCACGTCCGGTCCAATCCCGCTGACCAGCATGCTGCTGTGGGCCAACACGCTCCCTGGGCCCCCGGGCCTCGGCTGGTTCTCCCCCACGTAGTAGACCAGGGAGGCTGTGGCTATCTCAAAGCAGTGGGCATTGGAGCCCTCGGACAGGAGGTTAAAGGTCTTGGCCGGGTCCAAGGACAACACCTCTGACAACGGGATTTCCTGCCACACAGCAGAAGGTAGTATTGATTTGTGCTGTTTTGGGTCTAGGTCGGTTTACCGTAAAGTGCTTGGTGAAAACAGCTGTAAAAAAGAGTGCTTTAAAAAGATGTATTGATTTAACTGGGTTTGTAGTAGTTTAACAGGGATCAGAGGACTTGTATTTCAATGCGAAGCTTAGAATTTCAATCTGATCAATGTCTGTTTCTTCCAGGCTGCATATTTCTTGCCACAAAATCAATTCTTCATAGTTTTTTTCACTGTAAAATGACAGTAAATGGTCTTGCATAAACCATGATAATCTATATCACATACAGTTCATCTGATTGAATTGTATTTATTCAGCACACATTCCAAACCCTAACCTCATACCTTGTAGTACTTGCTTCCTGTGTCATTCTGGAACAGTGTGATGCATTTGCTGTCCAGCCTCCAATAGTGTCTTTTCCTCTACGGGCGAAAGAAAGAGAGCCTGGTCACAACCTTTCCCAGCCCTTTACAGTCATCTATCATGCCCTATGTGTGTCCCCAGCAGATTGAAAAACTGCTCCGGTTCTACCTTAACAACATGTTATTACACTTTCTTTGTAACACAGACTTATTATCACAATATTTATCACACAAACGTATTAAACTGGGCATTTGAGATACGTTTAGGAGATCTCTGGGTCCTTAAGATTTGTTTCACACATAATTGTCCAGAAGGAGTGCAGGAATGGGATTTGTGCAGTAAACAACACAATCTAATTAGTCAAAAGCATGTATTGAAGGAGAAGCTACATCTGAAAAATAAGCCTCCATGTTATACCAAATCGTATGGCATTTCGTGTTGTCATAGTTGTCCTTGTTTGATAGTGCCAGTAATATTAACAGAAGTAGTGACACATGTGAAAGACTACAACTTTGAACGGGCTGTGCTTCCTGCTTAGGCACAGACAAGCCCCTACCACGGCATGTTCAGATGTCCTTGTTTTTACCCTTGGCACAGGGTGGCGGTTCTAAACCATTTCAACCGGGGGGGCCAAGCTAGGGCCATGTGTACTATCAGGGGGGCCAGTTACAGTAAATATTATTATGTAATAGTTATTTCGGACTCCACATTTAGGGGGGACACATGGGGGTCCCAGCTTGTTGTCACAGGGACAATGCCCCCCCCCACCCATAACTGCCCCTGTTGGCATGCTAACTTACATTACTAGTTACACTAGACAATGGCTTCTTATCAAGATTGAGATCAGATTAACACTTTTTTAGAAGTTGTCCACTGTGATATTAAATAGAGAGACATTGAGAAGTGCATTTATCTGTTGATATCCTGGTACAAAGCATTGAAATAGAACTGACGAAAGGATTAATTATTGCAACAGTGTTATCAGGACCAAGATGACAAATTGTAACTAAGTAAATTCTATTGCTTGGCTAAAAAGGAGATGGAGTTGACATGATGCTTCTTTTGGGTAACAAAAGTTAACTATAGGAATATTTATCTAGCAATAATATTGTAAAACATATACCTTCTTTTTCTAGCATTATGAAATCATTAAACAATTTAAACAAATGCATAATTTTTGAGAAAACAATGATGTTGATTATACTACTACTTATACTACTACAGAATGATTTAGTGAAAAGTTGAGGGAGCATGTTGAGAAAACTAGGTCATACAGTTTACAAGAGTTGGCTTGTAATTAGTAAAGAAAAACACAGCACACCAACTGTTAATGATCAATGTTGGCGTAATAAAAATAAGAATTGTTTTGATAATGATATTTTTCCTTTTCTAAAGATCATACTACTACTATCATATTATACGATAGCTTTTTGTCTGAACAGATGGTAAAAATTATCTGCACACTGCAAAGTGACCCTAACTACGCATTAAAGAAATTGTAATTAATAATAATTTCATCCCTTCATTACATTGTGACACTATCACGAAATGTCTCATTTATTTGATGGAATATTTCACCCAGAAACAAAAAATATTAGATGAAACTTTGAGGAACAGAAAAAGATTGTTTTGGCCTTCAGGGACACTGTCTTGGATTCCGGTAACAACTTGATCTTAATAACAATATTACACACAAGTGTATTTTTGTTCAAACGTTATTCTTTGATGAAATGAAAAAGGTTTTAGAAACATTTAAAAAAATGCACTTGGCAGCAGGATCAGGTTAAAATATATCCAAAAATGTGTTTACTTCTCAGCAAAACCATTGGTTAGCTCAGACACATGAATAGAGACTTACCAGAGTGTCTTTACTGGTGTAGTGCACTAGCCAACCTTCCTTCATCACACTGCTGTTTTTCCTCTTGGTTTGTTTCACAGACTGGACCACTCGCATTAGTGGGATGTTGTTGCTAGTAGAAGGGCTTTGGTATGAAAGGAAACATTAAACACTGTGAATACTTGGTTTTGTGCTTGCGTCTTTAGCCGAGCCGGTTGGACATCAAAGCTAGTGTTAGTGTATTTTTTGGTCCACTCGTTGAATGAATGAAGAGAAGGTACACAAGAAAAAGAGGTAGACGTTCAATGAATACCATACTATACTACCATAATGTTGTTTCCATCTGCCATATAAATGTACTAATTAATACGTCCGTGTTACAATACCAGTGAATCACCTTATTGCTTTATTGGAGTCATCCTCTGGATCGTGGAGGTCTCCCATGTCCCCATGGTAAGCCTCCAGCAGGCCAGAGTCAGGCACCATGGCTTCCTCCATGTCATCCATAAGACCACTGTTCCGGTCACTTTCATCACCACCCTCCCCCATCGCCGCATCAGACTCCGCCCCCGGGCTCAGCAGTTCTGGAGGAGGAAGAGGACCGAAATAGGGTTTGACAGTAGAAAAAGTCAGTAGAAAAGGAACAGAGAAACACTGTTTTTAAAGGTAGACTCTGATAAATGACGTAGGTGCAGAAAGAACACCGCAATCTGAGGTTAATTTCCTCAGCAACTGAGCGCATTGACCCACGATGCACAGCTTCACCTCTGTTTGGGTTCCGTGTCTAGCATGCTGTCTGAAGCAAGTGGGTGCTGATACTGTGTGTGACCGTGTGAAAGCCTTGCATCATCTTGCATTGCTCTCATCTCAATAGCATATGTTATTTCACAGACTTAACCTTCAACAGAACAAGACATAAACATTTTAAACAAAAATACATACCGTGGGGAGAACAAGTATTTGATACACTGCCGATTTTGCAGGTTTTCCTACTTACAAAGCATGTAGAGGTCTGTAATTTTTTTAAATCACATTGTATGATTTTTGAGTAATTAATTTGCATTTTATTGCATGAGAGAAGTATTTGATCACCCACCAACCAGTAAGAATTCCGGCTCTCACAGACCTGTTAGGTTTTCTATAAGAAGCGCTCCTGTTCTCCACTCATTACCTGTATTAACTGTACCTGTTTGAACTTGTTACCTGTAGAAAAGACACCCGTCCACACACTCAATCAAACAGACTCCCACCTCTCCACAATGGCCAAGACCAGAGAGCTGTGTAAGGACATCAGGAAATAAATTGTAGACCTTCACAAGGCTGGGATGGCCAACAGGACAATAGGCAAGCAGCTTGGTGAGAAGGCAACAACTGTTGGCGCAATTATTAGAAAATGGAAGAAGTTCAAGATGATGGTCAATCACCCTCGGTCTGGGGCTCCATGCAAGATCTCACCTCGTGGGGCATCAATGATCATGAGGAAGGTGAGGGAGCATCCCAGAACTACACGGCAGGACCTGGTCAATGACCTAAAGAGAGCTGGGACCACAGTCTCAAAGAAAACCATAGGTAACACACTACGCCGTCATGGATTAAAATCCTGCAGCGCATGCAAGTTCCCCCTGCTCAAGCCAGCGCATGTCCAAGCCCGTCAGAAGTTTGCCAATGACCATCTGGATGATCCAGAGGAGGAATGGGAGAAGGTCATGTGGTCTGATGAGACAAAAATAGAGCTTTTTGGTCTAAACTCCACTCACCGAGTTTGAAGGAAGAAGAAGGATAAGTACAACCCCAAGAACACCATCCCTACCGTGAAGCATGGAGGTGGAAACATAATTCTTTGGGGATGCTTTTCTGCAAAGGGGACAGGACGACTGCACCGCATTGAGGGGAGGATGGATGGGGCCATGTATTGCGAGATCTTGGCCAACAACATCCTTCCCTCAGTTCCCTTGAAGATGGATCGTGGCTGGGACTTCCAGCATGGCAACGACTCGAAACACACAGCCAGGGCAAGGAGTGGATCCGTAAGAAGCATCTCAAGGTCCTGGAGAGGCCTAGCCAGTCTCCAGACCTGAACCCAATAGAAAATCTTTGGAGGGAGCTGAAAGTCCGTATTGCCCAGCGACAGCCCCGAAACCTGAAGAATCTGGAGAAGGTCTGTATGGAGGAGTGGGCCACAAATCCCTGCTGCAGTGTGTGCAAACCTGGTCAAGAACTACAGGAAACGTATGATCTCTGTAATTGCAAGCAAAGGTTTCTGTACCAAATATTAAGTTCTGCTTTTCTGATGTATCAAATACTTATGTCTTGCAATAAAATGCAAATTACTTACTTAAAAATCATACAATGTGATTTTCTGGATTTTTGTTTTAGATTCCGTCTCTCACAGTTGAAGTGTACCTATGATAAAAATTACAGACCTCTACATGCTTTGTAAATAGGAAGACCTGCAAAATCAGCAGTGTATCAAATACTTGTTCTCCCCACTCTATATCATAATGGTAGCCCAGATGAGATTTTAAAAACAGAACAGTGACATCCCTTTGCAGTCATAAATCAAATCATAATTACCAGAGACATTCTGGTGCTGGCACGTCCTGGCTGGGGGCCCCTGGCCATCTTTTGTGCCTCGGGCTCACAGCCAGGACGTGCCGTGTAGAGGTGCACCTCTATGCTGCTGTTCAGGGCTCCCCAATATCTACAGCTGTTGTCATTTGTCTCTGTTTGGGGAGCCTACTTAAGGTTAGTTATGTTCCACACCCGGTGTGGTTTATTGTTTGGCGATGCCTCAGTTTTGCGTTTGTCAGTTTTGTTTGTTTTCTGGTTGCACTGTGGATACGCTACATGTTCTTTAAATAAGTTCATTCACAGTGTGTTTTATGTTTAGTTATACGTTTTTGCTGTTAGTTTACAGCCCCTTTGTTTTCCGTGTACAGTTTGCGTCTGTTTTGTTTTTGTTTGAATAAATTCACAGTCGTTTCACAAAATGTATGCGTTTGGTTCCGACACCAACTACGGCTGTGACAGGTGCTTCAGAGAATTCTCCAGGTAAACTCTAAATGTCTTTCTACAGCCTCTGATAAAATATATTTTTCAGAATTGTAAAACTGTAAAAGGTTGACTACCACTTGGAAGGATATGCCCCACTTAAAGCAAATGACTAACGGAAAGGCTTACCTCCATTTTTGGACACTTCTCCAAGGCAGTTGTTTGGCACTTTGGGCGCACATCGCTTATGACAGTTGAATTTACAGTCTGTAACAGTGTGAGAGAATCAGAGAGTGTGAGTGCAAGTGTGCAACGGATGAGGAAGAGATACAGCTGACACACGCAACCAATGGCTCAGTACAGGATGTAGGATCTGTTTGGTAATGTAGTAACAATGATGTAGGATCTGTTTGGTAATGTTCTAACAATGATGTAGGATCTGTTTGGTACTGTAGTAACAAGGATGTAGGATCTATTTGGTACTGTAGTAACAAGGATGTAGGATCTGTTGGGTACTGTAGTAACAAGGATGTAGGATCTGTTTGGTACTGTAGTAACAAGGATGTAGTATCTGTTTGGTACTGTAGTAATAATGACGTTCATGAACTGCCATGTATTACACAGTTAAAAGGCTATCTAATTAGACCATATCAGTGACGCAAGATGTTACTGAGAAAGCTTGAGAAACAACCACCACCTGTTAGCTTTTGCCTGCTCTGTGATAAAAAATGTCCCAAAAAAACACCACAGGAAAATATTGAGCTTGGAGAAAATCCCACAGGTGAGTCACACTGTCTCACAGGATGAGCGGTGTGACAGCCTATAGCACCCTTGCCTCCACTTAACCTCTATCAGTATCCCAACGTCCACTCTCTTCAGCCTCTACTGTACCTTTGCATTGCAGACCTTGACGGAACAGGCCTTTGAGGAGCTTCTTGCAGTGCTGGCAGACGGTTGGACGAGTGTAGGAGTGGATGACGAAGGTATGAGGCACCTTGACTTTGGACAGGAGGATTTTGTCTAACTCTATGGGCCTGCCGACGTATGAAGAGGATCTTCTCTCTCTGCCAGGAAAGACGTCCCCCTGGGACTTCTGCTGCGGAGCATAAGACACACGTGTGAAGGGGCAAGCAACAAGCATAAAGCACAACGTCTGGAATATTGCAGGAAAACACAGGGAATGGGTTCTTGTAACATCATGAAGTAGTTAGAGGATGCATACGGTACCTCCATGCCTGGACTCACAGGAGACTGAGCAGACACCGGGACAGAACCCCCAGATATGCAGGAGGGGAAGAGATCAGAGTTAAACCTGACAGATATTCTTCTGTTTGGTCTGATTATCGGTCA